>MPVS01000076.1:0-105629 GCA_001931775.1 Fomitopsis pinicola | reverse complement strand
CTATCAGATCCATATACTATGCTTGGGGTGTTTACTTACTGGATCTTACCATAGGACAAACTGTAGTCAGTCACTAAGGCAAGAGCGCCTGCACAATGTCACCAGTTGCCATATTGGGCTCCATGCTAAGCCGTTTCATGGACCCTCACCCCACTACTTGAGCGCTTAACCACTGGATTTGTTTGGCAGTGTTGANAAGCCGTTTCATGGACCCTCACCCCACTACTTGAGCGCTTAACCACTGGATTTGTTTGGCAGTGTTGATGCAAGTCGCGTCGTCTGGGAGTTTGAAATTTGCAACTCCGCTGAAGTGCCAATACAAACTGTTACTTATGTCCCCTTTGCTGAGCACAAAAAAGTCACGTGAAGTGTGGGAACAACCTACCACATTAGGCTCCACGCTAAGGCGTTTCATTCCTGCCCGTCATAAGAACGATACCTTCGTACCTCAGGGATCGTAATCCTTTGCACCTGATTTACCTTGTGCTTCAACTCTTACCATGTCTGGGTATGTTGAACTCATTACTTGTGAGTTGGTCATTGTTATGATGCTGATTATTGCATAGAAAGAACACCCGTACTTCAGCAAAGGCAACCACTGCCAAACCTGCTACAAGGTACAGTATATGAGAGTGCATATGATTGTAATGATACTGACATGATATTTCAGGGGAAGTCGTGGTGGCCGTGGTGGTCGTGGTGGTAGAGGCGGTAGGGGTGGCACATCAAAGGCCAAGCACACAGAGCCCGAGGTAAATGAGGTGGATACCACAAGCTCTGAAGATGAGGAAGTCAAGTTAGTAATATCATGAACTATATCTCACATTACAAATACTTACCAGTATCACAGGACACCTCCCACCACGAAGAAGTTCAGAGTGGCGGGGTTCACGCCATCCAAGTCTAGGTATGTGCTTCTTACCTGTATAGTAGCTGAATGATTGATGTTTGTATATGCTCAGGGCCTCTGCACAGAAGGCTCCCATGAAGAGGAGTAGGAGGATGAGCTTGAGGAGGTTGATGAAGGTAGTGAGGTTGAACCTCCGGAGCCTACTAAGAGGTGAGTGATGATCTGTTACTGTTTACTCTTTCTTATCTGTATCAGGAAAAGCAACAAAAAAGTGAAAGCAAGTGAACCAGAGTCAGAGTCAGACACCGGTCCTCTGGCCACACGGTATGTATAACTACTACATATTGATTGGTCTATTCACAATGATGTCCCAGCTTGAAGACGATGCAGTCAAGGTAAGAGTGATCTTTTCAGAGATGTTTACATTAGCTGACCTGCATACAGCCCTGACTGGGTCACTGCTGATGCCGGGTCTACTCCTCAGAGCCCTGTCAAGAGGTATACATACCCTGCACTGACATTTCATTCATTGTATTTACTTGTTTTGTAAAGACGTGGGGGTGCAGAACCTCCTGATACACCCATGACTCCATCTCCCACGTAAGCATCACTGTTTATCATGTCTGTGGTATTACAGCATATTCATTTCTTTTCATTTCTTGTCATGCTAGCAAAACACCAAGCAAGGCTTTTGAAAAATGTACCATCATATGGTCAGCCTCCCACTCTCTCTCTGAATGTCCTTGGTGCTCTTGTCTTGGTGGCTGACTGAATGTGTTGTATTGTCCCAGCTCATCTATATCCCTGCTGCTCTCTTATGCCCTCATGATGCATGCTACATATGCTATCTCCTATCTCCAGTATGCAATCATATGATTTATGCCATGCGAAAAGTGGAGTGATGCAAGATCAGAAGACACTAAAGATGATTTATAGCAATGTATACATGACCAAATAGGGGTGCATGCTTGGGAATGTCATGTGAATTGAGACCAGGATGAGGCGAGGGATGATCTCAGTGGCATATACATAACAGCTATGTTGACAATATACAACTAACACAACAGTACAATGTATCAATTGTGACGGTGGGCATACCAATACATATCAGGAGTTTCAAAACAGGAAATGACCATGTGACCTTCAACATGTGATTTATATATAGGGCAGAAATGATCTATCTGTTGAGCTCGAATTTATTGCGCATTTTTGCGGAATTATTCAGAGCTCCATTGCCTAGACTATCTTCTGGTGTGTTCTCCTTTTCTACAACGGGCTCTCATACAATACACACACAGCCTACTGTATTTTTCCCGCCATTTTCCCCATTATTCTTCGCCCAGATTAATGTTTGCACTTTGGGGGAATTGAACCCCCCACCTTCTGCACTTCACTCTTTCTTTCGTTGATCTTCGCTTTTGTGGCTGTGCTACTATACAGTGGCTTCGTATTACGTAACACCACACCATAGACAGCCTCCCTCGACGAGCTCGAAGTCCCCAGACTTCATAGAGCTCGACTCAGGTGTGTATCTCTGCCCTACCAATTTAATCAGACTTCATAGAGCTCGACTTGGGCCTTTGTGACTGCTCTGAGGTGTGCTGCAGCCAATAACCTTTTACTCATCTGATCATTTTGCAAGCACTGATGACACAGGCAAGCGGGGCAAAGCAAAGAAAAACACAGAGGTGAAATGCAAAATGGACAAGATTGACCCCCATCTGCAGGAACAATTGTGGGCCTTGCCCCACAAAGACACCAACAATCACCCTGGAAAACTATCATTGTGTGTTGGCCTCCCAGTCATGATCAAAGCCAACGAGGCCAGAGAATGTAATGTCACCAATGGTGCAGAGGCTGTGGTAGTAGGATGGGAGGCAAGCCCTCTTACAGAGGACAAGAAGATGCTGGAGGTGGTGTTTGTGAAACTGACTGCAGCACCTACCCCCATTGAGCTTGAGGGTCTCCCTGAGAATGTAGTCCCCATTGCTGCCCACAACATGAAGATCCCTTGCCTCATGCCCAATGACAGTACACTGACCATATACCGTAACCAGGTGTCACTGATCCCCAACTTTGCAATGACTGACTTTAATTCTCAGGGCAGGACAAGGCCGTACAATGTTGTAGACTTGCAGAACTGCAAAAACCATCAGTCAGTGTACACTTGTCTCTCTCGTGGATCTACTTACACCATCATAGTGCAGGGCTTTGACCACTCCAAATTCATGGGTGGGGTGACAGGATGGTTGCGTCAGGAGTTTAGGGAGCTAGAGCTGCTTGATGAGATCACTAGACTGAAGTATGAGGGAAACCTGTCTCCAAAAGTAGAGGGGGCAACAAGGGTAGCACTGATTCACTCCTACTGTACAGTCAAAGGTGGGAAATATGTTCCAAAGACAATCCATGGAGCTCTCAAATGGTCTGAAAAGGATCCCTTTGAGGTGGAGGACCCATACAAGGAGGCAGAATGGGAGGTTGTGAAACACACAAAGGGTAAAAATTCAGACCAGAAATTGAATGCAAATGCGGATGCTGATGCTAACACTGATCCATCTAATAATATCACATGAAGTGCCCTTTTGGAGGCAAAATATGTGCCAGCCAAAGGGTCTACATAACTGGCCATGCTCAGCACTGATGCAGGTGGTAGCACAAAGCGGAAATATACTGGTGATCTAGGGGACAGCAATGAAAGATATGTGAGTCAGGCAAAGACTGGGAATTCAACATCTGTCAATCAACGGGGTGATGAGCCACTGTGTTTCACATGGAATGAAGCCACTTACAGCTGTGCCTTTGATACATTGTTTGGCATACTGCATCATGTGGCATCATGTGTACCAGTCTCAGAACATTCTCTGGCGCTCCAATATCCAGAGTCAGAATGCAATACTCACCCAATTTGCAACACTGCTTGGCAAAGTGCAAATCAAAGAGATAGCTCTAGATAATGTGAGGGACCAAATGCATGAGATGCTCCATGCCATTGACCCTGGATCATTCCCTATTGTAGCTCCTCATGGCTCTGATATATATGCACTATGCAGACAGGTACTTGCCAGCACCAAATCAGTGATTCAGCAGGTGGACAGATGTTCTTCATGCCATGTTGTACAACAAGACAAAGCACTGAACATGATGCTATGGGAGCTTGACTTGCAGCTCTGGAACAGCAGAATTGGCCGTGGTCGTTCCCCAGAGACAAGGACCATGGCACAGTGGCTCAAGGCTTGCCTGAAACACAACTTGACAGACAGATGTCGGTTCTGCAATGCAACCATGATCCATGAGTACACGATCCCTGAGGGGCCCAACCTCATGGCCTTCAATGTATACCAGGCTGACAACACCAAGTTAGGCAAGAAAATCACTGTGCCCACATCTCAAGGTCAAGTGGACTATCAACTTGTTGGTGTGATATATTATGGGGGCCATCACTTTACATGCAGGATTATCACTCCTGATGGACACATGGATGAATGATGGCAGGACCATGGTGGCAAGTGTGAATGAATATGATGGGAAAGTGAAAGTGAGTGAGATGGATAGGCTGAAGTCACTTGGTAGTAGGAATATGACAGTTGCAGTATACCTCAGAGTCTTGTAAACAAAACCGATGGGATCGTACTGCCAGTCATGGCCCACTCCAAGGGTGGAGGCATGATCAGACTGAGTAAGTACTTGCTGCAACAGTAGGCAACATATGTATAGTACCGAGATTAGGAGAAAAGAGGTCATCCATGCGAGTGGGGAAGCATGCGCATGCGAAAGAGAAAGTTTAAGAATGTTATTATACTGCAGGTACTATGTCCTACTGCTCTCGCTGCTATCACTGCTACTCTCACTGCTCTCACCACTGTCACTGCTCCCACTGCTTGCGCTCTCGCTGCTCTCACTGCTACTGTGCTCCTCCTCCTCCTCCTCCTCCTCCTCCTCCTGTTGCTGTTGCTGCTGCTGCCTCTGCCTCTGCCTCTGCTGCTCACCAGATATTGATGACTCCACTCTCCTCTTTGCCATAGAGGTGTGCCATGCGGAGTTTCTTCTGCAAGTCCATGGTAGCAGGGGATAGGAGCTTCTTGCTATCTGTGTAGTGAGTGGGTGAAAGGGTGGCTGTGGCTAGCTGTGACCAACGGGCAAATAGTATCAGTACTAATTCTTCAATCCCTAGATGCATGAAGAAGGCTGATGAGGACATGGAGGTGGAGTTGGTGGAAATGCAGTAGATTACTGCATTCATCAGACAATAGAATTATCTGCTTGGATGTTTGCACATGGACTATCTCCTTTTTGTTTTGATTGAATGGACTTCCTTCCTTTTTTCCTTTTGTCTCCTCTCCTATTGTCTGTCTGTCTTTGGTGTGATTTCATGGGATTACAGAACTACAAAAGAAAAGGGCTGAAGCATGTGATTTTATTACAACAATAGTAGGTAGGATTACGATCCCTGAGGTACGAAGGTATCGTTCTTATGACGGGCAGGAATGAAACGCCTTAGCGTGGAGCCTAATGTGGTAGGTTTCTTTGGTGTGATTTCATGGGATTACAGAACTACAAAAGAAAAGGGCTGAAGCATGTGATTTTATTACAACAATAGTAGGTAGGATCTTATTGTTGGTACAAAAAGGGGAAGCATAGATACTTCTCCTTTATTCTTTGTCTTTTGTTCATAGGTTTCTTTTGTCTGAATATTCCCATGATAAAGAGTATATAAAGGCTGCCCACTTCTCAAATGGGCAGACACATCTTGAACCTGTACCACCACCATCCCCCTGCTCAGGACACACTGTCCCTCAGGAGTTTGGTTACTATAGCTCAATATTATCATCTTTGTCTCATACTAACTGCTTCCTAGCCACCTGGGCTAGTATCTGAGTGACCAAGAAGGTCAAAGAAGCCAAGTCAACTAGTCAAGAGGACTAGAATCAAGAAACAAGAAATTTAATAGTTAAGAACACTATTGTCTCAAGCAAGTCATAAGGAATTTAATAGTCAAAGAAGACTATTACTTTCAGCAAGGTTAACTAGTTAAGAATACTAGTTTCAAGTATCCAGTCAACCAGTCAAGATCACTGGTAGCAAGCCATACTAACAAAGAGTTAGTACAAACCCAAGTAAAATCATACATCCAATACTATCAGTAGAAAGTCAAGAAATATTTTCTATTATAGTATACCACCAATACACAGTGATAAATTTATACTTCAAGAACTAAGGGGAGAAGTTTGTCCTTGCTCAGGACCAACCAATCTCCTAGTGTTTGGCAACAGATAAATTATCCAGAACCATTCACTGCTTGTCAAACTGGAGCCCACCACGAGGGGAAGTAATTTATCCACATCTTTATATTACTTTCCCATCATCTACCCAGTTCCTACTCACAGCACTTGCCCAAAGTGTCACACTCAGATTCTACTCTATCCCCACCACTATCCTCAATATCCCCAAGCTCAGGTCTCCAATCAGACCCATCATAGCTCACAAGCAATTTATTATCCAGTGAATCCAGTGTATCACCCAGCTCAGAATCATCACCAGAGCAGCACTCATCACCACACTCTTCAAGCTCAGACAACCCAGATTCTGAGGAATTTTTATCAGTACTCAACTCCAGTTTGGTACCATCCTCAATACCAAGTTTACATTCTTCCCTATCCAGTCAACCATCAGAAATAAATATTTCTGAAGTCAGAACTACCAAGATGGCTAACAGAACTATTCAGGACATGCCTTTGAAGGGCAGCAAACATGCACCCAAGACCTTCAAAGGACAGTATTGTTATGTCCAGGAATTTATTGAGGACTATGAAGCTTTGATAACAGCCAACAATGTCAAAGAAGAAAAGGATAAAGCGAAGCTTATCCTTCGTTATTGCAGCTACCTAGTTGTGGAAGTCATTGAAACCCTGCATCATTATACTACACCCAACTGGGGGGAACTCAAGAAAGAGCTGCTATCAATTTATGACTCTGAACAACTGGATCAGAGATATAAAAAGAAGCACCTTCAGAAGATTTACAGGAAATCTAGACAAGGAAAAATGAGATCCTTTTCTCATGTCAAGGCATACTACAGGACCTTCCAAAGGGTAGCAGGATTTCTCCTGAATAAGGACAAAATCACTTCCAAGGAATATAATCTATCATTCTGGAAAGGAATCCCCAAATCAATCAGGCCTAAAGTAGAGGCTATAATGATCAGGAAGAATGCTACCATTGATCTCACCAAACCTCAGGAAGTCACCAATCTCATGGAAGCCCTCAATGAATTGTGTAAAAGAAACAGATTTGATGATGATGAATCTAGTGATTCTGACTCTGAAAATTCCCCATCCAGTGATTCTGACGAATCTGAAAACAGTTCCTCTGCTTCAGAATATCCCAAAGGATATGTATCCCCTGCCAGGAAAATCAAGAATGCCAACAAGCACAAGAAGCAAGAAAAGAAGACTCACAAAAAGCACACAAAACAAGAAGAAGAAGAATCTGACAATCCTCCAGTCAAAGCACACAAGCCCAATAGCCATAAGGAAAGTCATGATGATATGGATGACATCATAAGGAGAATGCAATCTATTAACATCAATGATAGTTTGTATGCTACACTGTACTACACGGCATACAAACTCGACCCCAGATAGTCCCCAGACCGGGATTTGACCAGTTCCATGGGAGCTATCCTGGACCCCAAATGTCCCGCAACATCGCTTCGGGTACACAGAACAATGGGCCGGGCGAATACCTTTGTTATGGGTGCGGGAAATCCGGGCACAATATGAGAAACTGCAAAGAAATAATAAATTCATTGTTAGCCAAGGGGACAATTAAACAAGACATGAATGGAAAACTTACAATGGGTGATGGATCCCCAATTGTCCGAGCTCAAGACGAGCCTTTTGTCCGAGCTATCTATAAAATGATTGCCCCAACATCAGCCAAGGCCCAATTTTATCGCACTAAGCCACTACTCACCTGATTACTCCTCTGATTCCAAATCTGACTCCTCATACTCCAACACCTTTGTGATGCCCGTAGAACACGCGACCAAGACAACCAAGACCGCCTGGCAACTCCGCTTCGAAGGAGTGTTCCTACCCCCTAAGCCTGAGTGGGCAAAGGGTCAAGTCGACTGCGGGCAATGAAAAATAAGGAGAACTCACCGGAACAACCCACAGATGAAGAGCACACGGGCATGGTACAGCCCAGAGCTGTCCAGCCCATGCAACCACATGACGCACCATTCAACCCCGTGTCTTTGTCACTTGGAGTGGATTTAGATTAGTTCACTAGTGTACTTAAATCACAATTAAAACTGTCACTTTTGTGTGAGGATCATCCAGTCTGTAGATCATCTGGTGCTAATCCAGATCTAGTGACTCGTAGTCTGGGGTTTCAACCACTGTTGAGCTGTGTGCTCAACAGGGATAATCATGTATCATATACATATCAACTATGATTACATAATTTCATCAAGTATAATTCCAGATCAGCCATGTTGAGCATGCCCTCAGCCAGTATCATGCCAGATTAACCATGCTGAGCATTCTACTCTTCAATTCATCCCTTATAATCCCAACAGAGAGGGTATTTATACATAATTATCCATGATGATCAACAATATCATCTACAACTTTTTACATACTGAATAATACATGGACCATCCCTGATCAGTGGAGGATAATCAGGCTCTACACCAGTATCACCCTATATCAAGTGCTTGCTCAGGCACTGTATCAGTTAGTATGATCTCTAGTAATCATATTTGACCTGATACCAGGATCAACACATATTAGTTGGAAATCACTCTGTATAAGCCAGGATCATCCTATCTCAGTGCTCACTCAGACAGATATGGTATACACTCATCTCTAATGATATGTATTAAATATGACTATGTAGGGGGATTGATACTTTGCCAGTCTAAGTAGAAGATATCCTCTTCTGTAAGTCAGATTACACTGCTTAATTATCATCAAGCATGCATTAGATATGCACTCAACCCAGATCGTTCATATTGATCACTCTACTAATCCAAATGAAGATATAATCCTTGTGCTTACACTCAGATTATGTTCAATACAGGGTAATCATTGTGGATCAATACATACACATGCGCTCAGGACAATTTAATATTCAGCTTAGACAAGTTGAACACCATGATTAGCAGTATTAGCAAGTCAGTCATGCAAAATCAGATGTTCATCCCATATTATCTTATTAAATCAGAGCATGCCACTATCATTAATTCAGATTAGGCAAGTTGAACACCATGATTTAGCAGTATTAGCAAGTCAGACATGCAAAGTCAGATGTTCATGCCATATTATCTTATTCAATCAGAGCATGCCACTACCACTAGTAGTACTACCTAGACATACTATCCCTACTAGTGTCTCGTGCACAACCGCTTCACAGGACTAGTATACATTAGAAAACAACTAATGAACTGCTTGGAAGTGAGCCTCACCTCTCGGCCAGAGCCTTCGCAGAGGCCCTAGTCTGCCTGTCCGATGCAGACACGGGGCAGCTAGAGGTTGATTTTGACAACGAGGGGACCTTCTTGCCTTTCCTATTTCCATTCGAGTTTGAAGCACTTCTTGAGGAAGTATCAGTATAGGACAGGTAGCATATAACAACAAGGACTTACCCATGACCATTCAGGGCCTCACTCCCTGTACCCAAGGAGTTTGAGATTTTGTCACGGTGGACCCTCTTGGGGGCACACAAATCACCCTCGTCTTCATGGTCGCTGTCGTCAGCATCGGGTCCGCCCTTTCAGTGCTGCCTCAGAATGCTGCGACTACTAGCTGATCACACGGTAAGTACACATTGAACAGGTTGAAAGCAATGCATAAGCTTACCTTCTTCTATACCATCCTCTAGATCAGTGTCACGGCAGTCAGCGGACACATTGTGTGCGTTGCTGACACAGCCGTTTGTAGTGTCACGCCGCTCCGGCTCAACGTCTCGCTGGTCATGGTCGTGACTGTCCATGATGGTGCCCTCGCGGTCTTGCTGGTCGCGTCCGCTGTGGTCCACCTCGACGTCGCGCTGGTTGCGATCACGGCGGTCGGTTGGATTGTGTGGATTGCTGTCGCGACCGTTCACGACGCTGGCCTCGCGCTCCTCGCGGCTGCCCCTGGGCTCGCTGTGGTCATGGTCTTGCTAGTTGCGTCTGCGGCGGTCCACCTCGTTCTTGCTCAGGTCGCGGTCACGGCGGTCAGCGGCGTCCCATGGATCCGGTTCACGGCTGTCCCTGGCCTTGCTGTGGTTGCGGTCTCGGTGGTTGGTGGCGGCATCCGGCAAGTCAAGGTTGCATGCGTCATCACCACAATCTGAGTGGTGCAGATCTCGATCGCTGATAGCCTTGCCTCGATCACGATTGGTGCACCCGATTGGATCGCGGCGAGGCCCAACGGCCATAGCATGTTCATTGAGCATGTCTTCGTCAATTTGTAGCTCCTGGGTATTGTCGTTGACAGCCTTGTGTAGCACGTCTTCGTCGAATATGAATGGATCTTCATCCTTCTGTGCTTCAACGACCTTGTCCCAAAGGGGATAGACCTGACGAGCCTTCAGGACGTCTAGGTTTGTAAAGTCGCCATTGGGCCACTCGAGGGCTTTGAGCTGCTGAGATATGAGGGCAGGTGTCAATGGTGGGGCATCGAGATCTCCAAAAACATGCTCTGTCATCCATGTCAGTGCCGAGAAAGAAACTAGAGGACAACAACTTACCCCAGATGGCCGTGAAGCCAAGCCAGAGAACCTCACCCATCTTTGGTGCATTCCAGCTGCTGTTGTCTTCGTTCGGCAGCATGGGTGTTCCATCTTCTCGATAGGTAAAGCCAACGTCCATCCTGATATGGGTTTTCGCTGCATATACGTCAGAGAATAGTCAGTGCCCGGGGTAATGTACTCATGGAGGGTATGACCCAACCATGTCATGAATTCCGTATTCTCCTTGTCCAGCTTCCCCTGCATATAGTTGATGAAATCCTTCTCGCCGTCTTGGTGCCCTCCATACAACCTGTTAGTAAATAGATAGACCCCGGGAACAACCACTTACTGGACTGTATGCAGATGACCCACACCATCTCTCCAGCCTATCCGGCAATGGTACGTGAAGTGGCCACACTTCTCTACGCCCCTGCCCTGCACGCTTTCAAGCAGCTTGCTAACCTTGGCAGGAAGAAGTGACTTGTTCCTGGGAGTGGTGGTCAGCCTTGATCGGAAGGGCCTCTGCACAGTACTCACATCTCCATAGCCTTCTCGACACCAGCATCCAGGCACGGCGCGTTCACCAGCTTCTCGTAGTGATCTTGTATGTCTTCCCCCACATCCTTGAATAGCATTGATCGCACCACTGCGAAGTGGCCCCCAACACCATTCTCCACATCCGACTCAACGTTCTCCAGGATCAACTCCTTGTTGTCCTTCGCCCACAGCTCCAACGCAGCCAAACGGCGAGGCTTCTTGAACAAGGACACGCCTGTGTTGCTGGCTTTCATAGCCACCTCGGCTTCACGCTGGAGATATTCCTCCTTGGAGGTGTGCCGGTGGTTCCTGAACCAGTTGGTCATGGCCTAGATGTCGTTGAGCACATATCAGCCCAGGTAACCGATGGTACTCACAAGAAATATTGGTGTGGGTTGGTCCCACTCCACAATGGCCAGGAGACGCAGCTCAGTCTCGCGCACGTATTGCACTCGATCCGAAGGCTTCCTGGCCTTCCAGCCAGCCGGGCGCTCGTACATCTCCTTCTTGAAGGGGCTGTTCTTCCAGTTGGAGTGGGTCGCCTCCGTGTCGTGCTCGGCCACTCGACGATGTGCTTTGTTTGACAAGACCGACTTGGACTTTACGACCGCGACCTCATCCTCGGAAGCGTCATCAGGCTCGCTGTCGCCCGACTTGCCCACATATGCCTTGGTTACCTTCTTGGGAGGATGTGCTTTCTTTGACGAGGTGGTCTTCTTAGACTGGATCACCATGACTTCATCCTCGCTGCTCGAAGCTACGTCGGGCTCGCTGTCGCCCAACTTGCCCACATTCACCTTGGTTGCTTGCTTCGCTTGTTGACGTGCTTTCTTCGACGAGATGGCCTTGTTGGACTCGACCACCACGACTTCTTCCTCACTGCTCCAATTGTCGTCAGAGGTTATAGATCGTGCCATGAATAACCGTGAGAGTGTGTCAGAGTTGTAAAGCTCGGTGTGTATGGAAAGGGGGGGAGGTTGATAGGTTTATAGGTTGATGTAGTGTAATGTATTCAGGAACTTTGATGTGGCATTGCTGGTGACGGCTGGGGTGAAATGGTACTACCGATGCTCTAGAGGGCCAAGTCCAAGGATGCATACGCGAGGATCTTGAAACAGCTGTACAGTAAAGGTGATCTGGACGCGACTACACTAAGAATCCCATGACATGAGGCAATCGTCAGAGCAGATCTCCCAAACTTCTCCGTAATCACCAGCTTCAGGCGATCGACCTCGCACGTGTGCTCGCTTCTGCGCCTGAACCTTGGGCTCGCTATGCTTCTGTTTCACTCCAAGCAAAACGGACTTGCCGGGTGCATTCGCTTTGACGCCCTGCTTGTTAGTTGAGGCTGAGGTGAGCTTGCGAGACGTGGATGGCAATGGAGTGTCAGGGAGTATCAGCCCAGAGCGTAAGACACGTGCGGGCGATGCAATCGAGATGTTGAAGTCATCGGCTAGAACAGATGTGCTAGACAATGCAGGGGATGCACTAGACACACCGTGTGACCCCGTAGCAACCCTGCCGTTCGGGGTTGCTTGCTGCGCGCGGAGGTGATCGAGGAATGCTGGTAACGGAGGCTGGAAGGGACGTCCCGCAGCGAGGTCTTTGGCACCCGGGCAATCTACGACATCCTGCGCCCTGTACACAAGATGCTCGCCCCTCACAACGTAGAGCTTCTCATGAGGGTGAGGATAGGTAACAAACTGTCCGACCCCGTGATGGAATCACTCATATTTGATGTTCGTATTGGTCATGCTGAAACCGAGCGTGGCACAGGTGATTGGCTGACAAAAGATGACCTCCACCTGTTCATCGTGACACGTGCATATCAGCGGCAGATGGATGGGCATGGCACCATCCTGTACGAAGTGTTAGAATGTTCAGTTGCAGTGCAGGCCTGATTGTCCATACCTTGATGTACACCCAGACGTCCAGAATCAATGTCGCAATTGGAGGGTGTCACACTCCCCGCCACTCTCCCTTGGACTGAGCCGGCAGTTCTCCCTTGACATACATGACACCGCTAAGGACGGCGTGCAGTATCATCTCAGTGACAGCCTTGCAAATGAACTTGAGGTCCGTGTTGCTCATCTGGCATGTTGCTGGCTTCATGTAGTTAGCGCACTTCATTCCGGCGGGTAGAGGGCACTTTGAGGGCAGTTAATCAGATATGAACAATATTAGATGTAACTTACGACCCCATAGACCAACCCGAGCAATTTGGCACTGTTGACCCCAAGGCTTGCAACCGCAAGATGACGGACATGAAGATAGGTGGCGCATCCTAAGACACTGTCATGGAGACACAGCACAGGGGGGGAGTGCATCTTTAACCAACCAGTGTTTTGACACGAGGGTCACCGTAGCGGAGGCGCATGTTGCAGACGATGTGACAGTTCAGTGGAGGCCCCCACCTCTTATAGCTTGCCCGTCGGACGTTAAGAGCCCATGCTTCACTGTGGTCCAGCGCAGCATTTACATTATCTTGTCAGTTGTCTATGCCAAAAAATAATTGGCCCACTTACTGCGTTGGCAGCTGGCATCCTGTTTTGGGGGACATCATATACTTGCAGTTTACATCTATACTATATACATTGTACAAACGAGACAGAGACTCATTGACTACCAATCCTCAGGAAGCACTGCAGGTGGGATGGGAAGACAATGGAAGTATTTACAAACATATGAACATAAAAGTCCACGGTGCCACACATCGTCTCACAGAATCTATCTGCATCATAGTCCATGATAGATTCTGGCTGTTGAGTCCTCAGCTGCACGGGCAGACCTGGCCATCGCTGCACAACACATACAAGCTCAACCAATGTACGCCCACCCAGTTGCCAGTGAGGCTCGGGAGCACAGCACCACTTCGCGCACGACGCCTGCAGTGAAACACCCCAGGCAGGGAACAGACGCAGGCCGGTACCTTCACTCGTCCAAACACATGAGACGGAAGTCTTGCGTTCCCAGCAGGCTAGGGCTGGCCAGTCTCGCGAACCGGTCAGATGCGCATCGAGCTCGTGTAGCTCGCAGCGCCAATTGACTTTGTGCACTTCCACACAACTTGGGGCACAGAGGATGGGGTCGTTCACGATGTTGAGAGACACCGTCTTGTCATTGAAAATGGGGGCCTTGTCTTGGTGATACATTGCCAAACCTGCCGTCCTCGAGAAGAGCCGCTGGATGTTCTGTTGGATTGCCTGACACTCCTTACTCTGCTTCATCAGCTGGTTGACGAGCCCTCTAGCTCGTGGATGGTGTAATCTCCCCAGAGGCCGTAATGCCACTCAGCTATCTGCAGAGGCGACACAGCCAGGCTGGGGTCGAGAAGTCATTGTTGACAGAATCCGCGGATTTGGACGAGGTTATGGATATACCGTAGCACCTTCACTCCTGCATTCTCGAAGATGAAAGGGGGCAGCCAATAGTAGGATACTGAAGATGGGGGTGCAGGCAATGTGCCAACGGTGGTGAGGGCATTGGCCCAGATAGCCAGTACAGCGCACACTGCCAGGGCTTGGTAACAGAGCGATGGGTGCGCCTCAGCAGGTTTCAGCGGTGCCCGCTTTCCATGGTGTGTAGGGCGGGACTTCTTCTCCGGGCGCACAGTATTGTTGTGCCTGTTTGCGCTACTGTTGTCCAGCTTGGCCTTCTTCGGCTGTGGTTCCTTGGAGGCACTGCTCTTGGTTTCGTCGCGAGGTAGGGTTGGCAACACCAGCTCAAGTAGAGCTTTCAGAGCCTCCTCTTGCATCTTAAAAGGCCATTCACCCGGATGCTGCACGATGCCGGCCATGTCGCCGCTACCACTGTACAGTCGCGGTTGCGAGAGTGTCTCGCTCAGGATGGTGGAAACCGACGTGGGAAAGGAGACGACTTCGGCCACACGGATCGTCTTTGTCAGAGGCTGGATGAACCAGACCGGTATGCCTAGCCGGAAGAGTTCTTGCGCCGTAGCGGGGTCGGCAGTGAAAGCACCACAAACGGGGAGTGCCTGTCCCTTCGCGCTAAATGAGGGGTCTTCGGCACGGTGTTGGACCACGTTGAAAAGTAGAATAAGCCCGGTAAGTTCAAGGCAAAGTCGACGAATGTGAGCGGCGAGGGCGATGGCATGCAAGCGCCAAGTTGGCAGGATAGAAACACAGTCCAGGGCTTGCTCCACTGTCATACAGAGATGGTATCCATATTTTTTTTGCCCCTCACGTCTGCCTCCGCCCGCTTGTCTGTAGTTGAATATAATTGTTCGTGCGGTGGTCCTGAGACTCGCAAGAGAAGTCTTCAACAGGAAGCCGAGCTCGGGGACCCCACATGCGGAGTCTGGGGCCCAGTCGCCCTCAGACACCAGCTCCCACAGGTCGTTGAACATGTAGTCTACCATGTCGATACGTGCGCCCTTTGCGGGAATACAGGCATGATGTAATATGTGGGGGTGGTACAGCTGTGGCCACAGGGAATACTCTTGCAGCCCCCAGCACCCATTGACACGCGTGCAGATACGACCTGGTTCAGCGACTGGAAACTCTGGCATCCATTTCGTGTTCGGGGTGGTGACCACAGTGTCGTGCCTCATTTTCCAAACCGACGCTAGAACACCATCTCCCCACCGAATTTGGCCATCATGAGCTGCACGGCAGGCTCAACTTTTGTTTTCCGAGTCTGGAGGGATACACGACGTACCAAACATCTCCAGCATTTCAGCTAGCCGTGGCCGCTCCGCGTCGTCACGGTCTGTATCATCTCCCTCCGGCCCACTCAAGCCCTTGAGTAGATCCAGGTCGTCCCAGCCAGGCTTGTCGTCGGATTCGATGTGCCGGTGGTCTTGGTGGCTACCGCTGATACACGTCATCAACCTGTTGACAGCGAGGAGTGTGGTTCAAGTTGAGGTACTTACACAGATGCCGCTGACCACGAGGGGACGGACATTGGGTACGAAGTGTCTTGCAATGTATGGGGTGTGGTTGGCTGTGGCTGCAATTCGCATGAGAGGCAGCTGGCACGTGGGATTTGTTTCAACTGGGGACATACCACCGATTGAACAGGCTGTTCAGCACTGAGATGTTTGCTAAGATTATGCTAAGGATATACAGAGTATGAGTACAACAGAGAGGACGGGCGATGTACTGAGACTTCAACAAGCCTTCATCGCCTGGGCCACGTTTTGCGTATGGTAGAACCGGGTGACAAGAGGTAACCCTCTTGTACACGCGCAGTTGGCGAAGAGGGGCAACCTTGGGTATATACCCTCAGTCGCACCGCTCAGAGGGGAGCTTGGAGGACTGTAGATGTTGGGAGCGGAAGAGACAAAGGCGGGGAGAGCGGTCAGATTAGCGCGGATGAGAGAGGATGATCCAACCGTGAGTCAGTGTGACCACCGCCACCGGGCGTGGGAGTAAAGTCACGACGTGACAATGTGACTCCCGCGTGCCTTGTCAACTCATCCTCGCTCACACCTGCTCATCCCTCTTCATCTGCCTGAGCTCGTCATCCTCCCGGTTCATCCGCTCACCCGCATCAAGCTCCCCGACAGCAAGCAGCAGGCGTGCGAGGTTGCTATACAGTGACCTTTGCCCCTGCCAGAACGCGATACACTCCCGCAGGGTCTCCTGCAGTCAAGGTATTGATGCCGGCCTTCAAGCCCAGTTACTAGTTTCCTATCCCTTTGCTCCTGTCCTCATCTACGCAAGGGCACACAGAGCAACAGCTCTACTTTCAGTGTGTCATATGTCTCAGTCCCTTTCGTCTGTACTCTGAACATTTCCCCCATTGAATACAATGCGGTTATAGACTACAACACAGTAGATAGCCTGCTGGGCCCTTGCGGAAGGATGCACTGGCAACTCTTGGTACATCTTACTCACTATTTCCTGGTCTTGCCAACCCATTGAACCACATCCGGCAGGCGATCACGACTTGTACGTCTCGAAGACACCACCTGATCTTGTCTCGCCTGCCCCAGTCTATCATGTAAGTCTGGTTGCTTCCTTGTGTCATGCTGTCTTACCCGTCGGGGTATAGGGTTGCAGATGCCGGCAAGATCTCGCCTGAAACACCATGACTGTGTTCCGTGCAGCCGCCCTTTGCATGGGGCCTAGATCGGCGCTACATGGCGGTGCACCAACGGGGGAAGGCTACGTCAGGTAAATCGCGCCGCGGCAAACACAAATACCCCGCCGCTGATGATGCGCCAGATGCGCGTAGCCCTTTCCTTCCATAGTACAGTCTCGTGCTAGTGACTCTGATGTCCACTACAATAGCCGGTAGAATTGGCCCATTACTCATCAGGAAAACCCCATTTTACATATCTGCCCTTATGGCCCCATAAGCACGCTTACTCATACATAAGATGCCTTACCCACGCTTATTACTACGCACCGGAGCCGTGAGAGTCAATATGAGAAATGAAGTATGACTCAGTATTGATATGTACTGTAAAGTTCCTTTAACTTGATGCACTCTATTTTGCTGCACTCCAGGGAAGAAATAATATGTTGGGCATTTCTATTCTTGCTATTAGGTATACTTAATGAGACCTAGCTACCATTGCACACCAGTTTATGTAGTCTCAATTTGTATCTCATGCGCTGTATAACCTTCACAAGGTGTACTTATTGTATTGATTAGTTCAAGTCCAACTTGGTGTCTACAGCCTGAGAAAAATCAATACACTATTTACCATAGCCTAATCATGATGATCCATACTTTATAGCTCAGGTGAGTACTACTGCTACTAGTATTAACACTGCAGTTCCTACCAAATGGTCTGGTAAGCATACTTAGAAGCTGAGTTGTTCAGTAAAAACCTGTGTGCTTTATCTAGTACGTTGTGAGTAGTCCAGTCTGTAGGTACAGAGTTTGGAAAAAGGGTACAAGTTGGCATGATTGATGAGTCATGGAAAGTGGGACTATTTGACCAACAGGAAGACCATTCGCACGGAGAGGGGGCTTGCCAACCGTGTACATCATGTGTGTGGGGTCAGCACTACCTGCCAACTTTGCATACCACTCGATGTACGCAAGTGGCCCACTTGCGGCCCAATTACCTGGTGCTGGAAGCAACTCATGCGTGCGTGGATCATTGAGGCAACTTGGCAATTTGAAGACCACCTTGACGCGCCCTATCCTAGTACCTGTATATTGATAGACAAGTTAGATTAAATTGAGCACGAGAATATTGAGGTACTTACCTTGAAGACCAGTTGCCTCTGCATCCTCACCCTGCAGAACCAGAACAGTGTCAAAGTGAGCAGGCTGCTCACCCTTCACTGGCTTTGCCTTCACAGCATCTGTCTCCTTGATGTCATTGCTGAGAGACGTGGGCTCAAACTTGAAGCCATGGAATACATCAAGTCGGTTGATTGGCATGTTGTTGAGAGCTTCAGGGAGCTGTGAAGTAGTGAGTGGGCGGCCGTTCTTGAGGCAATAGACGTATTGTGCGAGGGATTCCTTGAAGCCAGGACATTGATGCCTGTCGACAAAAGTAGGTAGAGGCTGGAGAGGAATGGATGGGTGTTTGGAGAGCTTGATCCTGCTGCTGCATCGGGACGACGAGGCTACAGGTTTCTCCACCGCACCCGCAGTACTGGAGGTGTTTTCTGAATCGGGAGCTGCGCTGATGAGGTGACCGCGAATGGAGGAGCTGAGAATTGCCATCTTCTCCCGGCGTGCGACCCAGCGTACCATTTGCGGTTGAGCATTGTGGTGGTTAGATGCCCTCCAGCCGGCCTTCGCATAGTCAATGTGAAAGCGTTCGAACACCTCCGTGTTGTAATTGTTGGTCGTGCCAAGCTGCTCGATGCACTCGACGTAGCGCTGGAGGGAGTGGAATTTGGGAATATTGAGGTGGTCGCGAATACCGAGCTCAACCAGGACAGCCTTGTTCGAGTGGTAGGTCTTCAGTGCTTGCTCCATGTACAGGAGGGTGTTAGCGTCGTGTGCCATGTACTGAGCCAGGTAAATAAAATCGAGGAGCGAACAGAAGGCGAGCATGACCTTGTGTGGTATCTTACCGACCAGACACGCAAGCAGAATTCGCGCGATATGTTTGCGTTCTGTCCCGGATACTTGAGAGAGTGCGGATATCCTGTTCTTGAAATGACGGACACCGTACGCGGGTGGGAGACAACGTATATGGTGGTCGAGCTCTCGCTCGTCAATGAGATAGGTACACCACTCGACGACGTGTTTGAGGACACCCTGGTGGAGTTGATGAAGAACGTCAGAGGTGATGCAGGAATGGATGTCGGTATAGGGAAGGTCGCGCCAGAAGGGGTGGATAGTGTATCCGGAAACGTTCAGATCCTGGCAGGCTTGCGTGAATGCATGTGAGTTGCTCTTCCCCTTGGCCTTCTTGCATGCACGCCTTAGAACGTCCAGGGTCCAGTGCTTGCTGCGAGGTAGGTCAGGCGTCGGGGACTTGAGACGGCTCTCTGGAACCTGGCATTTGGGGCAGGTTCCTGACTTCAAGCATGTAACGAGGCACTGTTCTGGGTAGTCGGCCACATAGGCGGCGAGGATGGGGTGTACTCGCCTGACAGTCCCATCTCCTGACGTCACCTCAATACCCTCCTTCCCGGCCTTGACGAGAGGTTCGAGGATCATGTGTACCGACACATGAAAGAGCTGGTGCACGAGTGCATGGTGCTTGCGCTCAGAGATGCCCTTGGAGCTGATCTTGTCCCAGGATAAGTATCCGATGAGGATGCAGGCATGTTCGGAAGGGTTACGCCGCAGAGAGCGAGGAATGTTGCTGAGGGTCATGTATACCGGATAGGCCGATTTGTTGCCAGAGAACTGCGTAAGTTGGGTTTTGTTGGTGGCGATAATCACCGGTGCAACAGCTGCGCCGACCGGTAACAATGACTGTGAACAGATGTAGGTTATATGGCATGAAATAATGTGGTATGTACAGAAATATCACTCACCTGGACTGTGTGCCACCACTGGCCAGTCCACATCTCGCTGTAAATATGCTGCTGGCGCGACACGTCTCTGAACAAGTGTCGCGGCTGGTACACAATCTTGTCGGCATGCTTTGGGTTCCTGAGCAGCGCACGGATGGCCTGGATGATGTTGCGGAACTGGACGAGGTGCTTCTCACCGGGTCTGTCCTTGAACGAGACCCAGTGTTCCTCCCACTTTGCTCTCTCCGGGAGTGAGTCTACCCGCTGAAGAAGAGCGCAGGTGTTGTGGTAGGAGAGCCCAAGTTTATCCCTAAACTGCTTGCTATGTGAGTTCCAGAACACATTTGGAGAATGACCGACTCGCCCCAGGAATTTCCAGTGCCCTGTCTATTGAGGACAGCTTGATCCCTTCCTGTATAGCCCATGAAGCGAACCACCAGTCCATCTCCATTTCGAACAGCTCCCAAGGGTTCTTTGCGGCACTCCCTCCACCCCCAGCTGCCTGTTGTTCGTCTGTACAGTTGCCGCTACCGAAGCCATCTATATAATCTCAAAATGTCAGTGCATGTACTCGACGGCTTCAGTCTTGGAGATACATATGCCTTCCATGAGTGCGCACACCTCTACTTTCTAACCATTTCTGCTGTACGTCTTCATCTGTGAACAATACTTTACCGGCTGTTTCATCTTCCTCCTCCTCTTGCTCGTCGTCGTCATCGTCTAGCACTAGTGGTGGGCGCTGCGTAGACGACCTACCAGGTGTATGATCAATGCGCGAAGGGCCAGTGGTACATACTTCAATAATTGTAAACAGACGATAAATCGTCTTCCTCGTCTTCATCCGTGTCCGGAGATTCCAGACGGTTCAAGTACATCTGAATTGATACACCCTCTGCCAGAAACCGGCGGACCCTCAGCACATAGCTTTGATAATATAACCACGTATCGCACTCTCTCTACAACAATTTCTCCCCCTTGATCTTCACCAAGTCCAAATCGAATATTTGCTTGATTTTTCCTTTCTTGTACCATGCGCATGACGCGCTCATGCTCTGGTGAGTACAGAGTCCTTGGGTTGTGCGAAATGTGCGATGGCAGGCGCCGCACGTATCTGAGAGCAGCTGCTCAATAGTGCACTTGGGGCGACCCATCCTAAGGGGACACAAGAGGTAGAGTAAAAAGAGGAGACACCTGACCTGTTTCCTACCGTCAATAATTCGCTTGCATTCTGGCACTCAGCGCCGGCCTGTCAAGGAGCTCTGTTTAGCTCTTGAGGCGCGCGAGTGAGTGGCTGGCGGCTCCTTGACTTCAGACTGCCATCCTCACAGCGCTGTTTAGCTTCGGTAAGTCATCAAAATTGACTCACCTGGGTATTCACCCATGTCTGCTCAATTTTATTAAACCAGCTCGATCAGAGAGCTTTCTAGGCTCATTGAGGTACCTGCCTCTTTCGTTCTCATTGCCGTCTGGCTCTAGGTGAATCGTTCTCATCCCACTGACATGTACGGACTCTATTGCGCGTGTGCGCGCCCCTGGCGTGGGATATGGACAACACCGTTGTCACTATCCCACGCCTATGTTCGCTTCCCCTTTGGGACGCGAACAGTACGGCTCCTCCTCGCAAGTAGCTGTAGGGAATGGTGCACCGTCCTGATTGGGCGGTTTGTGCCGGTTTGCCAGGCTGTTCAGGGCTGCGCTTGAGCGGCCTTAGTAGAGGCTGGAGAATGAGAGATTAATGAAGATCCAGACTGCCGCAGAGATGGCCTGGTCACTTGATGTTGAGGGGGCTTTTGACTAAGACCAGTGGCCCTTCGCGGTTCTTATTCTTGCAGCCCCCCGTCCCTCTGGCATTCAAGTCATGCCCTCATCGAAGAGATTCCCCTGAAGTGCGACTCTTGTCCAGCACATCCAGGAGATCCCTCAGCCCTTCGAGGCCCCTCCTGTTCGTCAGAGCCTCTCTCCTGCTGACAACAGGCTGCAGATTCCCAAAGTGTCTTCTCAGAAGACTTCCCATTCAGGCCGCGGTATATTCATTCATTTGACTTGCCATCGATCACATTGATCAGGCCCAGCAGCCCAGAAACCACCAGGTACCGAGCAAATGTCGGCCCGTCTGCAACAGCGCCCTGGTTGGCAGTCTGAAGGTGAGCACAGTAGAAGGTACAGGCACCACTCAACTGAACCGGTAATGCATTGAAAGCACCCAAACCGAGCGATCAAAGCGACAAGGACAACAAGGAGCCTTCTAGGATCGTCAAGGAGGTTTTTGGCGAGTATACCAATGATCCGGACTTCCCGTATTTGTGGGATATAGAAGAGGTGAGCGCAATCGCATCAGCGCGCGGTTGCTACTGACGCCTCTCCGTGTATGTGTAGTTTGTTGTCACCAAGCTCACACCAGATGACTGGCAATGGTTCCAAGCTGCAGTAGAGGGGAGAAAGAGGTTGCACAGCTGGAAGTGAGTCCTGCATTACCGTTTGTCATTGTGCCAACTGACATGCCTTCGTCTCAGGTACTACTATGACAAGGAGACTGAAACTCTGACCATGGCGCCACCGCTTCCCTACGCGACCGATACAATCTTGAGGTGATTCGCGGTGCAGGGGTGTCCATCTGCCTCAAGGATACTGACAAAAACAACAAATATCCAGATGCTCTCCCCGGTGTTGACTACACAAACTACATACACTTCCTTGGCCCAGTGGAAGTTGGCAACTCACAGAGCCTCCACAGCATCGGCAAACTGAATGTCCTTGATACGGTGAGTTATTATTTGCATTCCCGGTCTAGCACTGATATCTAACTCTATGATAAGTTGAAGAGCGTCAGCGAGCAGCAGCTGGCTGTAGCTGGCAGCGAAGATATGTTTCCTCAGCTTCTCGGCTTCAAAATGTACAACATAGCATACAGACGGAAGGCGAGCCAGCCCAAGTTGGCCGTGCGGCGTGCAAAGGGGGTTAAAGGCAAGGGCAAGTCCAGACTGATTGTGCCGATGAACGAGGATGGCGAAGAGGATGCGGACAATTCTCAGCAGGTTTCCTCCACCGTCCCTGTTCCATCAACAGCTGCTGCGCGTGGAGGCTGCATGTCTTCCGCCACCTCCACGTCCACTGCATCTGCCGTTGTCGCCCCTGCAGCATGCAGTCTGTCTTCTGCATCCTCCTCGTCCGCAATGCCCGCTGCGGCTGCTGGCGCTCGTGTACGCTACAATGAGGAGGCCTACAATGCCATGCTGGCCAGGATGGCGCACACCGTCTCGGGGAGGTACAAGACGTTGTTGCAAGACGGCTCGGGCACAGCATCAATGCTTCTACCTGGCTGCGGCCCATGGATGAGCGGGGACAAGGAACTCACGGGCGGTCTCCGTGTTCTCATGTTTCATGTCCACAAGGACAACTTCAACTTGTTCGTCACAGCACTCGTGCAAGCCAAGAAACTCGCTGAGTCGAACCATGCCGCGGCCGAGGCGTTATGGATCAATTCCCACTTTGCCATCGTGAGTGAGACATGTCTGACTACCGAGCGCTGTGCTAACATATGTCACAGCCGGTTCTTCCTCTAGATCGGTACACAGGTCAACTGCGTGGGCTGCTAGACCAGTTCCTGCTCAAGCTAGACGTGTCGTACCGCATCATCTTGGACAAGATCGCACGGATCTGGACAAGCACAGAGATGATCAACACATTGCTGGCGGAGGGCGATCCAGAGGTTCTCGAGGACCTCATGAACTACGTTGACACACTCCGCAATGTGCAGCTTGACTTCACGCCGGTCCTCAAGGCCATCCTCAGGGAATTGCTGGTGGGCATGCATCTCTTTGTGAGACATCGTGCCGGGGAGTCTACTGAGTTGGGTGTTGCCAAGACCAATACTGCGCTGACTGCATTGATGTCCCAGCTGAGTATGGCGCAGATCCGAGCTATGACTGATGAACTTCGCAAGAGGAAGAGAGAGGAACATGACGAGGGTGAGGTGCGCAGTCGCCAGGATCCCAGTGTCAACTAGGTGAGGTGAAATACCAGCTCTGCATCTTTGCTGTCGGGGCGCAGAGGCTACAGACTTGTATGGACATTCTACCACCTTATGTACCCCCTTTGTTTGTCGCTGCTGTTGCCGTTGCCGTCTTCAACGCTGTACGATATGTGTTGTCTTGTTGCTCGTTGCTCATTGCTCGCCGTTCGTGATCTCCATTCGCTACATTTGCTGTGCTGCTCGCTGAATCTCCCCTCGCTCATGATATGTTGTGTCTGGCGCTATTGGCTCTTGTTGTATGTACTATCATGTCTCCCGTATATCCCTTGTCTATTCCCACATGCCTATTCAACTTCACATGCTACCCCCTATGGACAGTTGGCCTCACCATTGTTACGTGCAGGTGCATAATGTTTTGTACGGACTAATTACCTGCATTCAGCAATACCATAACCTGATATTGCTGACAAGCTCTGATTGATTGAATGATCCGACTGCAGCTCAAAGTTGAGTTTCTTTTTCTTTCTTTTTTGCATTTCTCTCCAATAGTGCTCCCAGCACCGGCGTTAAGTATTGTGCAGTAGAGAGAAAGACGGTGAGCTCATTTACTTCTTCTTCACTCAGCTTCATGCCTGTGGCGTGGTTTGACATTGAGGTGCGTGGTGCTGCATGGTGTGTGGTGCGTAATGCACAAATACACGAGACTGTCACAGCAAGATCAGCCTACACAAGCTATAGGCAGACCAGAAGACACAGTTCAAGTAATCATGGATACACAAATCGACAGTAGGAGGATAGTTATTTGTACACACCCTATTTACTAATAGAGCGGAACGGGCTTAATGCAGAGCATCATGCGGAGGAAGCAGTACCTTCAAGTTTGCTGTTGAACAGTGCAGGAGTACATCAGGGTGAGTGTATCCTTGATATGCAGTGCTTGCGCTTATGTTTACCAGAATTGAGCGATGAACCTGGCGTGAGCGATGAACATGCGGCTCAGTCACAGCCTGAGACAAACGGCCCCAGGAGGACCCAGACTCAGAGGCAGTGACGCTCACTAGCCTCTGCACCGTATTCCAAGTCAAGAGCATCTGGGAGACCTGGTGGCCACGATCCCGCACCAAATGGACAGCAGCAGGTGCCAGTCGCATTGTGGCCTCTCTGTCCACGACAAGGTGTTGATTGGGTAGCCAGTCGCAACCAGCCTCAAGCGGTGTGGCAGCTCATGATGAAACCTCACGAGGTAGTGAGGACATCTGTGGCTAACGTTTTATTCACCCTCATGGTGCATGACATGCGAGACGATACCCTTCTTTCAGCATGTTCAATTTTGCGCTCTCAAGAGCAGCTAGAAGAATACGGTGATGAGAACCTGTTTCAGTTGGCACGAGCCTGCCAGGGAATGAATCACCACAAGAAGTTGTTCGACTTGCAGCTCTGTCTAGTACTGATGCGGTTGAGCTTCAAGTGTGCGAGGTAAGCAATGCATAGTATTGTAAATATACCAGTCTGCGCAACATCTCACTCGCTACTTCACTAGTCTATCTATTTGGGCTGACGTCAATATTGCGGCCCTCTGGCGAAACCACTTGGCAAACAAGCAAGACCCACCGTCGTATCGGAATCTGCGCGAGTGGTACGTGAGAGGAACAAAACTGGCCAGACTTGCGGAAGGCGGTGAGACATCCTCTGCATCTACACTAACGTACCTGAATTGCTGATGTGCCCACAGGGTCTGTGTACATGCTTCTATGGCTTGCATACACAGATTTACACGCACCATTTGTTGAAGCAGATGGAAACTTAGCTATGGACATAGCTAATATCCTGTGCTGTCCAGATCCAGGTGAGCTCTGACGGTTTTCTGGCTGCAATAATGTCCCCTCAGATAAATTGTCTCATCTAGACAACCCTGTCGGCAAATCGGTCAGGGAGAACATCATTCCAACTATTGCGTACATGTGTGAAGATTGTCCTATACAACTGGGCCATATCCTACCTACAGTGATTCTCCGTGCCCTGCATATCGCACCAGATACTCTGTGCTGTGATCTTGACACATCTGATTGCTTGTTTGGCACCCTTCCCTCAAAGTAAGTGCTATACAGATGCACTCCGAGTTGTTTTAACTGACTTGTCACTACGCATCACACATGAGCAGCTCATTCAGATCATTACCTCGGAGTGCAGACACCTGGGAGTCTGTGAATAACATCATACAGGAGCAAAGCAGGGAACCGTGGTCCATCTTGACACCTCTAACGCCTCTAACGGAGCTATCGGAACTGGATCCCTCTTCAAGGCAACCTACCTGTGGCGGTGAGCGTACGGTACCAGACTCCGCAAGCTCAACAGAACAGCACAGGCGTAACCGTAACCTTGGTCACGGGATTTGACCCTCTGCAGCTCCACAACCAGCAAATCGAACCACCCAGGAGTAGAGAAGAGAACATACGCTGGACAGAGAATCAGTGTCGTTTGGCCCAAGCTGCAACTGTTCCAACCAGCATTGAGGAGCTACGAACACTGGTGAGTCCTATATTGTTTTTTTCAGTGCTGAATACATTCAAGTAGTACACAATAGCTTCAGGGAATGTATGTGGATGGTGTACGCCCAGGTGAGTCTAGATACATGCATATTGAACCAACCCTATTTGAGTGAGTGCACCTTCATCTATCAGATATCACGTATTCTTATGTTGCGTTTTCAGAGACGTCCTGACAATCCAGTCATCAAGGTCCTCGCTCCTAGCATGCGTGTGCAAGTCAATGCCGCGGGATATGCGTCAGGACCTGGCTGAGCGACTCTCAGCATGCTTTGAGCCTGGTGCTCTACAGAGCTTGGATACTGCAAAGTCAGGCGGCGAGCATGTCTTCCAAGCTCTCCACTTCTTGTGGTATAATCGACACTGTACCAAGGTGAGCAAGCCCTAGTACATCCCTAATGTGTAGTCACGACCTGATTGTGCATGTTTTGAACTGTAGGGCTTACACGCATCGGCAGACGCACAACCACTCACCTTGAGATGGACAGATGGAAGCAAGACCAACTATCACCAGCTCATACCATACCCCTCCAAGGATATGATTGATCCTAGAGGCAAGCATTCCATCTACCAGTCGGTCAAGAACATCCTGGCACTGATTTTCGAATTTTTGGATAGCAAGGTATGTTTCACTCACTGTTGGTAGATATGGGTAGCTCAATCTTGCATTGTAGCTTCAAGGGCTACTTCCAGAAACTTATGAAAGGCTGGATGCATACACTCGAATATTGCCCGGCAATGAACAGCCAGTCAGCGCGCCGTTCCTAGGTCTCGTTGTCAACGTCAATGTCGTCACCGCTGCGGCACATAGCAAGGATGAGGGTGTATGTCTCGTCCTTGTCGTGGGTGACTTTGAAGGTGGAGAGCTTGTGCTCTACGAGCCTGACCTGGTGCTTCCTTTAAGGAACAGGGATTTCACTATTTTTCCTTCATGCGAACTGACTCATTTTGATTTACATTACAAGGGGCAACGTGCCTCTATTGTGCTACAGACATACAGGGAAATTAGGCAGTGGATGGCTGATCACAACGGCTGGGCGAGTAGCAGTAGTCTCAGTTGAACTTGAACTTATTTATACTATTCGTTCAACTAATACACTCTTGTCTTCACATTGCGAGGGCCTGTGAGCACTCATATCTTAGTGTTCGCGCGCACATACACCGAAATCAATCCGGGCATCCTGCATCATCCGCCGAATAACAGAACACTCCTCCCAGTATCAGCCCAGCACAACCCTACTGCTCCTCATCTGAGTGTTTACATTGCCTTCCCTCAAGGACATGCCACGAGTGACACGTTCCAAGGCAAGCAAGCAAGGTTGTGGTTCCGCATCTGCCAGCCAGGGCAAGCAAAGCGACCAAAAGTGCCAGCTCAACCAAGCCCACGTCAACCAAGCCAGCGGGTAAGTGGATTCATCCAAACCCAACGTCCACGTCTGACAACATCTCCATGACTCTAGTGGCACCTAAGAAAGACGTTAAGGCAAAGCCAAATGCAAAACCAGCAGCAGCAGCGAAGCGTCAGAAGAAAAAGAAGGAGGAAGAGAAGGCAGCAGGTGAGTCTCTCGAGCACTAACCTCACAGGTGAATACTTATCAACGGTCTTTTGTGGATAGATGTTCGCAAAAGAGCATCGGAAATGATGGAAGAAGACAGTACTGAGCGCAATGAAGGCCAGCCAAAGCCCAAAAAGAAGGCACACATGCAAGACAACAATGACTCCAACGTGGACATAGACATGCTGAATGAGGGCAGAGATCCAGAGTCCGAGGAGGAGGCTGAGCTGCCGAAGTCAACGATGTGAGTACTACATTGTGTTCTTCATTGTGATTGTTGTCATTCTGACACGACTACTCGCAGCTCATCCAAAGCCAGCATATGGTAAATATGTGAAGGCAAGCACATCACTCAATGCTCCAGAAGAAGCCATTGCACAAAACCTTGGTGCATGTTCCCTCATGCATAGAATGTGCAGGCTTATATTTGTATGTACACAGCTGGACTCGGACAGCCTCCAGGCAAGGCCGCACGTAAACTGTTCGGTGGTGCAGCGTTGGACAGCCAAGCCACTAGAGGTATGTATTCTTATGCTGCAGCTTCATATGGTGCAGGGTGAAGGCAAGAACTGACTTTGAGGGCCCACAGGGATGAAGGTTAAATGTCCCACATCCGATTGCAAGGTAGGTGTGGTTATACAGTACGTATCTGCTTACTCACACGTAGTAGGCGGATAAGGGCAAGGCGAAGGCATCGGGTTCTGGGATCAGAAACCACTGTATGGCTTCCAGAGGCAGAGAGAGTGACAGTGAGAAGGACGAGCTGGACGAGAGCGACACCAAGAAGGATGATGAGTATGAAGATGGCGAGGAAGAGGATGACAAGGAAGAGGATGACGATGGCGAAGAAGGCGAGGAGCACGAGGAATGAGAGAGTGGTGAGGAGGGTGACGACGGTGAAGGCGGGGAGAGAGAGGAAGGTGGCAGCGCTGAGGAAGGTGCTTGCGATGAAGGCTCCAAGGATGATCATATTGTGGTGAGTGCCTTCATGCGCAGCCAGCATATTGATAATCACTGCACGTAAGCTAGGTTGAGAAGAAACCAAAGTCTTCTCACAAAGCTAAGTCCAAGAAGTCCAAGTCCGGCGGGGAGCACGAGTCCTCAGGAAGAATCAAGGTGGGCGACCTGCCGATGAACGTCAAGGCTCTGGTCGCTTCTGCTCAAAACCGTCTGAGGCTGCGCATCACTCTCAAGAATGGGTGGTGCAAGGAAGTGAGTATCCCATTGGCCCACCTTCCAATGAGCGACAACATGATCACGGCAAGTCTTTGTGATGCCGTGTGAGACAGCAAGGACAAGGCAAATGGTGCGGCCATCAAGAAGGCCTTTCAGCTCCTGCAGGATAAGAAGGGCGAGGACGACGAGGAATCAGCGGTCCTCAGGAAGAAGGTGTATAGCTTGGTACGTACACCCATCTTGTCAAGTAGAATGCAAACAGACACATCTACATAGGTGTGGTCCAGCTCATCGCAGACTCGCAATGAGCTCAAGAGGAAGGCAAAGCTCGTGGTCGAGAAACTGTACCTCCAGGGTGGTCAGTCGATAGGACAGAGGGCTGTGATCGCCATCTGGCTCCTCGAGACGCATCCCACGAGCATAAGTGACGGCAAGGGACCGGAGAAGATCTGCAACATCCCAAACTTCATCTTTGGTGGCCTGCAACTGGTGTTCAACAAGATGAACAATGTTGATGCAAAGGTATGTCTCTCTTTCATATGTGTGCAACTGCTGAATCACACTCTATCTTGTAGTGTTGCAAGCTTGACCCGACTGAGCCGTTCCGGAGTGATGCCATTCCGGAGCTGATATATCAGTACTGGGGGCTCACTGGGCATGAAGATGCTAACATCTTCACGTCTCTCAAGGAGTTCAGAGAGGTGCCGAACAACCTCCTTGCTCTGACCTGCAACACGGTGAGTTTTTCATGTCTATTCTCAATGTCAAGTGCTCATAGTGCATGGAGCTTGACTGCGCACTCACGGAGCTCGCAACGTACAACCAGCCCACTGTCTTCTCCAACAAGCTATACACTGGAAAGTAAGCACCGTTCGTTGGTCATGTATTCTATTCTGATGTATTGACAATACATGGATTAGGTGGGACGGTCTCATGGCGCTCCAGGCGACCCTGGAAGAGGGAGCGTCGGAGTACTTTGAGGAGACGAAGGGTAACATTTGGAGCTATGTCTGGTACGTCATGCAGCGGTCGTGGAGATCTATTCTAACTTGTCTGTAGCTCTCGCATTTATGCCGGCCCACAAGCCCTGTCTGGGAAGGCCAGAACTGTCAATGACAAGAGCTTCATCCAGGTCCTCAAGTTGAAGCCGAAGAGAGATGCACAGGCAGGGCAATCGTCACGCGCATCGGGTGTCGGGTACAGCACGGTGGGCACAGTGGGCACATTGGCCACGTCAGGAGCATCGCGTACACTGGCAGCCCCTACCTCAGGTCAGGGTGACACAGAGGGTAGTTCGCCGGGTGTGCGTGATGGCTCTGTGCATCCGGATGCAGGATGTGGTGAAGGTAAGGGGTTGTTTTGTAAAGCTTAGATATATTCGTGCTTTGACCGCAGGTGATGACCCTGGGGCTGAGGCTGAGTCTGAAGACAATGGCGAGTGAGTGAGATAATCAGTATCATAGTCTGTGTGGTTCCGGTGAGTGGAATAGTTACTCATAGTTACTCATCATACATGCAAACATATTGAAGTTGAAACATAGCTACAACATGCTATCTACAATGTATATTTTCAAGGACCATGACGAGCCTGATGTACATGCACGCTCATTGCATCCACTCCAACATGTTATCAGTCCCTACTATTCTGTCATTACCTGGTATTTAGTGGCTGTTGTACTGTCGTTCCTGGCTGCTTGCGTAGTGTTGCTGTATTGTTGATTTTACGAGTGTGTTGTGTATGCTGTAGTGGAATGTGAATGCTATTGATTGCATGATGTGAAAAAATTGCTTGTCATATTGGTATCACAAGAGAACGATTAAGCGAGATGAAGCGGCAATATGTAATAATCATTCAGCAGCATGGTGCAGGCTGGAAGAGCATACAAAAGTAGTGTAGCCACTATATTGCTCTTTTCTTGACTCTAGCTCACATATTCACACATTATGTGTCTTAAAGTTTTTCGGACTTGTCTTTTCTGTGCATTGTGTCTTAACACAGCTTTTTTGCATATTTCTACTCAATCTAGCACAAAAAGTAATAAACATTTTTCCTGATGAAGAAGGTAAAACCAGTCCCGGGAGTGTTCCCTGAGGATGTGCGCGTACTTAGACAGTTCCCAGAGGATCCATTGAGGTCATTACCAGCACTTACACCACTCCTGCCAGATTTTGAGCCTACAAAGAAGCTCACAATGGAGTGAATAGAAATGCTGGACATTAATAAGGATGATTTCCTGTGGCCCAAAGAAGAAAAGCTATTCCTACACATCCTCAAGCTTAATGAAAAATCCCTAGCCTTCTCAGAAGAAGACAGAGGTACACTTAGGGATTACTACTTCAGTCCCTATATAATCCCTGCTGTTCCACATGTACCATGGAGCTTTCCAAATATCCCCATTGCTCCTGGTATCAAAGACAAAGTACTCAAATTACTCAAGGACAAAATTGCTGCAGGAGTATATGAACCAAGTCAGTCCTCCTATAGATCCAGATGGTTCTGTGTACTCAAGAAAAACGGAGACTTGAGGATTGTACATGATCTGCAACCTCTGAACAAAATATCCACTAGGGATGCTGGTGTACCACCCATCCTAGAAGATTTTGTGGAACCATTTGCTGGCAAGCAATGCTACACAGTCTTTGATTTATTCTCAGGCTTTGATACAAGAAAGGTAGATCCTGCAAGTAGGGGTCTTACTTCATTCCTTAAACCTCTAGGACCTTAAAGAATTACTTCAATGCCAATGGGATACACAAATCCACCTGCTGAGTTCCAAAACTGCATAGTGTTTATATCGCAAGACGAAATTCCAGACAAGGCAAATGTATTCATAGATGATCTTCCTATTAAAGGACCAACTACTCAGTACCTGGATAATGAAGGCAACCCAGAAACAATCCCTGAAAATCCAGGAATTAGGAGATTCATATGGGAACATGCCATAGATGTTCACAGAATAATGCACAGAATTCTACAATCAGGAGCCACATTTTCACCCAAGAAAGTGCAGCTATGCAAACCTGAAGTAGTAATTGTAGGACAAAAATGCACACCTTTTGGGAGACTGCCTGATGAAACTTAAATCAGCAAAGTACTCAACTGGCCTGTCCTGCAAACAGTCAAGGATGTTCGAGGATTTTTAGGACTCTGTGGAACCATGCAAATATGGATAGAAATTATTCACTCATAGCAAGACCTCTGACTGAACTAGTCAGAAAGGAAGTTGAATTCATCTGAGATGAAAAAAGACAAAAAGCACTTGATGAATTGAAACAATGCATAACCTCAGCACCTGCACTCAGGCCGATTGACTATCAGTCAGACAAACCCATATACATATCAATTGACTCAAGCAATATCACTGTAGGATTTATTTTGTCCAAAGAAGATGAAAATGGAAAAAGGCATCCAGCCAGATTTGGATCTCTTCCATTCAATGAAAGAGAGGCCAGATACAGGCAACCAAAATGGGAGCTTTATGGATGTTACAGAGCTCTCAGACATTGGAGATTATATTTGGTAGGAGTCAAGAAATTAATTGTGGAAGTGGATGCCAAGTATATCAAGGACATGCTCAATAATCCAGACCTCCAACCAAATGCAGCAATATATAGATGGATTCAAGGGATCCTACTATTCGATTTCGAGCTTCGTCACATACCAGGAGAGAAACATCGTGGACCTGATGCTCTCTCCAGAAAAGAACCAACTGAAGAAGATTGGGAAGAAGCTGAAATTGATGAAGATCGGCTAGACGAAATTGTGCTATGGGCTCAAGCAAACTATGTAGCATGTTACATGCCTAAAAATAGTAGGCATGCTGAAGCACTCCCCTCATTCAAATTATCCCCTTCAGATCAAGACCAGTCATTAAAGCAAATCAGAGAGTTTCTCAGAACTCTACAACTACCCTGATTTTCCAACGCTAAGTAAAAATGAGATTTATGAAGAAAGCCAGTTACTTCTTCATGCAAGGACCTAACATGTACAAAAGGAGAAAAGGAAAGAGTCCTTTATTGGTGGTCTTTGACATAGACAAGAGAATTGCTATTCTCACTACAGCTCATGAGAAACTAGGACATCATGGAGCTGAGTATGGTGTATTCTACCATATCAGAGACAGATTCTTTTGGCCTCACATGTATCAAGATGTCAAGCATCATGTGAGCACATGCCACCAATGTCAATTATGGAGTACAAAGAGAGCTGAAGAATATCCTACTATCAGGACACCAACAAATGTCTTTGTCAAGCTATACGCTGATGTACTATATATGCCCAATGCAAGAGGCTTCAAGTATATTGTCATAGCACGTTGTGATTTATCCCATGCTGCTGAAGGAAGGGCACTCAAGAATTTAAAATCCAAGACTGTTGCAAAATCCTTCTGGGAAGAAATCATTTGCAGATATGGCCATATTGCTGAAATTGTCACAGACAATGGATCAGAATTTGCTGGAGCTTGCCAAGGACTCATGGAGAGATATCGTGTACATCAAATCAGAACTTCTCCTTGGAACAAGCATGCAAATGGAGTGGTAGAACAAGGACACTCAAAGATTGCAATGGAAAATGAGATCAATGGCCAGACAAGGTACACCATGCAATCTTTGTTGATAAAATCACCACCAGAAGATCCACTGGGTTTAGCCCATATTATCTTTTATATGGCACTGATCCAGTACTACCATTTGACCTCACTGAAGCAACATTCATGATATCAGGATATCATGCAGGTCTTAGTGCTACAGAACTACTAGCACTTCGGATCAGACCATTGGAAAAGAGACCAGAAGATATCAATCGTGCAGCAGCAGCACTTAAAATTCCAGAATGTGCTCTAAAATCCAGTTTGAAAAGAGGTTGAGACATTGTCTAAGAAAACAGCCAATAATTCAAGGACAGCTGGTTATAGTTGGTAACTCTCAATGTGACACTGGACTCACCTCAAAATATGACCAAAGATATTTTGGGCCCTTTTAAAGTCAGATGTTGCACCCAGGGAGGATCATTTGTATTGGAAGAATTAGATGGGATCCCATTCAGGAAAGCAGTTGCCACATTTAGATTGCTTTCTTATCTCCCCAGAATTTCCAAATCCATGCACCTGGACCCACAAACAGATTTGGATGAATCTACAGATTCGGGAACCATATCAGACTCAGATGGATCGGATGAATCTTGGGCACCAGAGTAACACATGGTAACCTCACTGAATACATGCACTGTATGGTCAGTCACTTATACTGACCTCCCTCGCTCGTTACCCCTCAGAACACCTTCCCTCTTACCTCCACAATGGCTCACGTCCAACTTGAAGACAGTACCTGGGCTTACTCCATCAACTATGGTGTTACAAGTGGTTCACACATTTCAGTGCCCTTAAGCATCAGGGAAATTCAGAGGTGGCCAGAAGAATGCTGCCTTTGGATAGAGGAAGAGACCGCTATAGGTGCGCCAACGTGGATGCAACGCACTCAGTAACAATTTTCTTCTACTCCGAAAATACACCAGAAGTTCCTAATAATTTATTTTAAGACTCTACTTTTGCTACTGGAGGCACGTCTATCAAACTGGCCACCAAACCACTGTGGCCCTCTTCAACCGCAACAGAACTCAACATATCCGCCTCATCTGGGTAGAGGAGGGGCAGAGGATGTACACCAAGTGTTGCAAATGGTAGGACAGTGGTGGAAGTCACCCAGTGCCTCGTTGTGATGCTCGGAAGTGGGGTGCTTCCGTGCAGTGTGTTTGTGTGAGGGGGTGTTCCGAAGTGCTTCTCGGTAGGGGTCAAGTGGGTGGTATGGGATGGGATGAGCTGGCAGGGCCAGGGGAGGGTACACACTCACAATGTCCTCCCCTTGCTTGTCTCTCCTCGTCATCTTACCCCTCGTCTTGTGGTTGTGGTCTATCTTGTGTTCATTCCACTGTTGCTGTTGGACTTGTTCTGCTGTCACTGTCCGACTTTGTTCCGCTGTCACTGTTCGACTTTGTTCCACTCATGTTTTGACTTCGTTCCACTGTCGCTGTCCGACCTCGTTCCACTGTCTTGTACTCGTATTGCCCTTGTATTTGCAGTCGCCCTCATGTTCACATTTGCCCTCTTGTTCGCAGTTCACAGTTCTCAACTTCATATTCTCAGCTCTTGCAGGTTTGCCTTCGCAGATCCCCAGTGTTGGTGCTGGTGAGAGTCTTCCAAGCTCTTTGAATCCAGAGGAAAGAGTGGGCCTTCGGGGCCTGAGTCTAGATTCTGAGAGGGAGGGAACTGAGGTATGTACAGGCATGTTGCCACGTAAAAAGGGAGTGGCTGACTAAGAGTCAGGAGTTACCATAAATAGTAATCAGAGCGAAACCAGTCAAAGTCCATTAAGTATAGTAAGAGAAAAGTGGAGGGAACATGTCCCAAAACAAAAGAGAGCAGAAGGAAACAAGAGCGGAGGGAACAAGAGCGGAAGGAAAGAAAGTGGAAGGGAAGGGAGCAGAAGGAAAAAGAGTGGAAGGGAATGTGGAACTTCAAGTTGAAAGGGGCACATACTGCAGGAATCTGGGCTCAGGTGGGGAGTACCCCCCACATCATTCAAATGACGTAGCCTACACAATGTTTACACATGTGTTCTTGTTCTTTTCTTTTATTTTATGCTTGTACAGTTCAAAAATCCAAAATGGGTTGAAAAAGGAATCTGGAGAATTCTCGCTGCCATTGGCATCAGCAAATCTCAATAAGATCTGCAAGTCAAAATGGAACGACATTTTTCTCACATTAAGCACCAACAACCCATCACATATACTGATGATTCGCCAACACATCACCAAGAACCACCCATCATGTCCACTGTGTACTTGAAGAACACACTCCTTCCCATTTCCTCAGACTCACTCACTTGTTGGCCATTAATACATGCCAACATCAGCGTCTCCACTGGCCATATGGCCAACACCTCATTTTGCCATACCATAAACATTGAGTATCTCTGCCTCGCCAGCCTGGGAATGGCCACCTGTGACATGTGTTTCAGTCCCCAAAATTCCTTTGACCACATCTGTGTCACTAGGGTTGTCTGCAACCACCCTCTGGACATGTACAGTTGGATTGATGTCATGGACGTTGGACTTGTTCATCTCACTCGCCGACTAGACGTTGGCAACAACCACTTGGCTGTTTTCCAGGGCTGGCGCCTCGAATCTGCTGATGCCACCTCGATGTTGCATCAGGCTGAGCTTAAGCCGTGCATCCTTTATTTCTCTCGCCGTGCTCTTTCGGACAAGAAGATGCCCAAGCCGCCATGCCGAGTGAGCTTCAAGACCTTTATTCACACTATTTGCCAATTCAGGTAAGTACCATCCCTGTATCACTATCCCCAGAAGTAGCAACGGGGATGTTGCATTCTAAACATGGGGGCGGGTGACCAACGGGCAAATAGGATCAGTACTAATTCATCAATCCCTAGATGCCTGAAGGGGGTTGAAGAAGACGTGGAGTTGGAGTTGGTGGAAATGCAGTAGAGTACTGCATTCATCGGACAATAGATTTATCTGTGTAAATGTTTGCACACGGACTACACCCTTTTGTTTTGTTTGAATGGACTACCTTCTTTTTTATTCTTTTGTCTCCTCCACTATTGTCTGCCTGTCTTTTGTGTAAGTTCATGTGATTTCAGAACTACAACAAAAAAGGACTGAAGCATCTGATTTTATTTTAACAATAGTAGATAGGATCTTATTCAAGTTGTTGGTACAAAAAGGGTGAAGCATAGATACTTCTCCTTTATCCCTTGTCTTTTGTTCCTAGGTTCCTTTTGTCTGAATATTCCCACAATAAAGGGTATATAAAGGCTGCCCGCTTCCCAAATGGGCAGACACATCCTGAACCTGTACCACCACCATCTCCCTGTTCAGGATGCACTGTCCCTCAGGAATTTGGTTACTATAGCTAAATGCAATCTGCTTGTCTCACACTAACTGCTTCCTAGCCACCTGGGCTAGTATCTGAGTGACCAAGAAGGTCAAAGAAGTCAAGTCATCTACTAGTCAAGAGTACTAAAATCAATTAACAAGATATTCAATAGTCGAGAGTACTATTGTCCTAAGCAAGTCATAAGAAACTTAATAGTCAAAGAAGACTATTACTTCATCAAGTTAACTAGTTAAGAATACTAGTTTCAAGTATCAAGTCAACTAGTCAAGAGTACTAGTAGCAAGCCATCCTAACAAAGAGTTAGTACAAACCCTGTCAATTCATACCTCCAATAAATAGAAAGTCAAGCAAATACTTTCTATTATAGTATACCACCAATACACAGTGATAAATTTATACTTCAAGAACTAAGGGGAGAAGTTTGTCCTTGCTCAGGACCAACCAATCTCCTAGTGTTTGGCAACAGATAAAATATCCAGAACCATTCACTGCTTGTCACTACAAAGCTATGCTTCAGCATTGCAAACAGTATGTTCAACTAATGCACATTCCTTCTACTTAGCACCTCCATGAAAGTCATAACATTGTGTTTCTTTAGTTGACTTCACTGACTAATTGAACATTGGACATCCACCTGCATATTTTGTAATGGCAAGACCAATCATGTTCTCCAACAGAAACCCTTAATAAAGTGAAAATGTTCACATAGGAAATAACACTAATGAAGTTTGACATATTGAAGATGGTATCTCTATGGTTATGTAGAAACCAGCACATACTCATTAATACCTCAGAAATTGCACTGCAAGTCATGGCTCACTCCAAGACAAGTGAAGGCTACTCTCTCAATTGGCTTGTTGGTAGCCTTGTTATACCCTTGAGAACATGTCACTCTACAGCATCAACAAGTCAACAACTCACAGTGTGATAGTCAGTGATACTGAGTGGCTTCAGCCAAGTTGGTTGATCAAGGATTTGGCATTCAGCATAGAGTTACACTGCAAGGGATGTGACTGTCTGAGGCTATTACTGTTGTGGAGCTAGGTCAACATGCACACAAGAGAGCAAGAGGATCCCACCAGAAATGCCCCCCATATGGACAAAGGCTAATGAATGGACTACTCACCCTGATGGCTCAAGGTTGATGCTCACACAGCATAGCAATACAATCAGCTAGCACTTCAAGTTAGATTACTATACAACAACACATACAAGTTCATGCTTCTCCAAGAGGACAAGATGCAGTGCCAGGACTACAAGCTACATTACTTATACCCCTGAGGTTTAGGGCAGGCCTCTGTATTTACTGCAAGAGCCAAGGTGCGATGCTGCTACACTATCCTACAAGTGGTACAATGATGAGTCATTGTGCTAAGTCTGAGTCCAGTCTTGGGATATGAGTCATTGAGTCATGTGCTACCCTAGTCTGTGGTTACATCATGTGACTAATGAGAACACTGTTCCAGGCAAAAGCTATTCTGCATTTAGTACAAGTCCATTAGAAAAGCAAGATAAAACAGGAAACATATGGGCAAAATTGGGCTCTGTGCCTGCCACTGGCACAACAACTCCCACCCATTATTCCAGAACAGTCTTCACAATGGTTGTTTTGATGTTCATTATGAATAAGGTTGTGAGCAGAGCCAGTGATGTCACTACAGCATCCCCAGTTGGGTGTTATAGTATGTGGGAGTAAGATACAGGTATCTGTTCACAACACATCCCACAGCATATTTCCCTGCAGCTCCAGTATGTCCCAACTTTTTAGACGGCTTTTGCATGTGTTTGTATAGAAGCAAAAGGCTGATAGCTGAAAAAGAAAAAGAAAACATACTAGTGTAAATTTGAATGCATTTGTATGGGTAGTGTATTGCAGCAGCATAAGTCACCCATTCATTTAAGCATTCAAATTCACCCTAGAAAGTTGTGGCACAGGCTCAAAGCAAGATGCACCCAGATCATGTTTAGAGCACAGAAACATACACTCTATCAAGCGTGAGCAAGCAGCATACAGACTTAGACATCCTGCTCAACCCTGACTTTCCTCACCATAAGCATTACTCTTGTGCTTGGGTGTGAACAACCACGATTCAGGTGCCGGGCCAAGGAACATTTCCGATACCTTCACCCAGTCCCTGCTGTCCGGGCTCGCCAACAGTGTCTCTACACCCACCCAGCCCAGATGTCAACGATGTCACTAACACATAATGAAAAGACAGAAGAACACACCGAGTTCATCACGTCCGCGAAACGCTGGCGCACGATCGTTGATGCGCCCAGGAAGGGTTTCGAGGAGCCCGATGGGGATATACCTGTACTGGAAAGAAAGAGCTTCGCAGAGGTAGCGTCGCGTCGTGTTCACACCCGCCGTATCGGAGCCAAAATGACTGACTCCTCATCAGCTCTTCTCCCTAGCGACACTATCGCTACGACTCACTTGAGCCCATACTCCGCATACTGGACCACCGATCGTCAGCCACACACATGAAACAAACGACGAGGTGAGCTAACCTTGCGGACAATCTCCAACCGCTCACGCGAGCTGATGTCCCATTCGCGCCGTTCCTTGATCTCCGTGAAGATCCACGGCTTGATCAGGGCGCCACGCCCAACCATGACACCGTCAACGCCGGTCGCTTCCATCTTCTCCCAATAGTCCTGAGCGGAGAAGCAGTCGCCGCCACCGAAGATCGGGATTGGGTCAACTTCAATAACGTCAGGGTCCGACATGACTGAAGAGAAAAACAGGAACGTACGTCCCTCGTCCTGCTCGCGTGCGCGCACGGCATCGACGCATTGCTTGACGTAGTCCCAATCCGCAAGTTTCGTGTATCTTTGTTGCCTTGTCCGCCCGTGCAACTACAACAGCATAGGATTGATGAGCATGGGTAAAAGCAAGACATTCCAGCTGGAAAACCCACCGTAATCGCAGATACACCGAATTCAGGGCCTAGTCGTGGCATGAGTTTGTGCGCGGTATTCTTCCCGTCCTTCACGCCCGTCCTAAGCTTGACCGTGACCGGGATCTCGCCCAACGCCCTGTTCATACCCAAGACAATCTTCCCGAGCTTCCCAGCCGCGTCCAGCACTGCCCTCGTCAGCCTTCGCATCCACAGCTGCAAGAAACCGCTTACGCGCTGAGCCAGAGCCGGTCTTGTACACGAGATCAATCGGGCACCCGCAATTGAGATCAACGAAGTCGAGGTTGCCTGCGCACTCGCGCCCAACGATCTCAGCCGCGGGCACGAGCAGCGCGGGCTTGCCCCCCGCGATCTGCATGCCGAACGTCGCCTCGGACGGGTGTCGCCGCACGAGCGACCACTCCTCCTTCGAGCCTTGCAGGAAGGACATCGCAAGACCCACTATATGCGCGTCAGCGAGCCAGCCCTACGCATACTCGACGAGCGACGTACTTTCACCACAGGTGATGTCTGCGCCGTAGTCGATGCATAGCCTGCGGAAGGGCTGTCCCAGCATTAGCAATCCAAGGCGAAAACGAACATGCGCGCACGCGACGTACCAGGTTGCCGACAGTGGTCAGAGGGGCGAGATCTGAGGGCGGGTCGAAGGCGTCCATCCGTGGTCAGGACGGACGGTCTGACGCTGTGAAACTCACAAGTTTTGCCGCGCCAATGCAGACGCTTCTTTTCGTTCAAGCGCAGCGGTACGTCCGGAGTGTCGTTTTGGGATAAATCGCTGTCTGTGACGACGGGTTGTTGTTGCGCCTCGCTCGCTTCCCCCGCAGGAGCATCGGGAGCAGCAGCAGCGGTCGGAGCTTCATCTTTTGCAGAAGACGCTACATTGGGTTTTCCCTCTTCGCCCGCGCTCTGCAGCTCCTTCAGATACGCGTCGGAAATCGGGTGCGGATACTTCTTCGACCTGATCGTCCTCAGCGTCACTCCGTCGATGAAGTTCAGCTCCGTCTCCGCAATCGCAGCTCGCGCCTTCTTTTCCTCGTCTGTGAGCGTCTCGACCTCGCCGCCCTCTCGTAGTCTTGCGTGCCCGCCGAGAAAGCGACACTTGAGCCCGTAACGACACTCGCCCGTGCGCTCGAACACCGGGCACTTTGTCGAGAAGTCGAGGGAGGGTGTCTTGCCTTCGGACATCTCTGCATCGGAAGATGAAGTCGTAGAGATATGTGGAGGGAATGATGTGATGGCGTCGGACGTGGGGAAGTGAATATCTCTCGGCTTCGCGGTGAGGTACGCAGAGATATCGTGCGTGAATTTGCACCTGTGTCCGTTCACGCGCGGAACACAAGACAGGACAAGACGAGTGCACGTACTCTGAGCCAAACTCGCACGTCCTCCCCGTCGCGACCTTCCAGCATAGATCGACCTCGTCTTGTACGCGCGCGAAGCGGCGGCCCTTGTTCGCACCGCGATGCTTCTTGCGCTCCTCTTTCGCGAGTCTCTTGCGCTGCGCGCCGGAAAGTTTTCCGCCACGCTCTGCTTCTTGCGCGGCCTCGTCGTCCTTGCGCCCTGCTATGTGGCTCGAGCTCCCCTCCGCGGCATCGTCATCCGGGGCGATTTGCGGCACTGCCGACTCGACGAGAAACCTAGCGGCATCAAGTGTGAGAGACAGGAATGTCCAAAGATTGTGATACTCACTCTGCCTTTACCGGCGCCGTCCCTGGAGGAAAATCTGCCATGCTGAGCCGACCAGCAAGCAGTGTGTGAGAAGACTAGAAGAGGATGAGACTACCGATCTGGCGCAGTGCAGCAGATCTGCGCAAGATATGATCTCAGCCACTGCCCGATCGAATCGGAGCCGTCTATGCTGTGGCGTGATATCACATCTCTTGCGTTCGCCATGCCTTTTCCTCAGCCTCGTCTCCTCTCAATCTCTCTTGTGCACACACGCGAACGCCGCCATGAAACTGAGGCAGCCATGTCTCTCTTGACTTCCGAAGCCTACGTCTGCGACCCCCGCCCTTCCTCGTCACTGCGAAGCGGTACACAGCTCCAGTCTGCGTCCCGGAGGATACGGACGCCCTCACTCTCGTGTTCGCGCATGGAACCGGCTACCACAAAGATTATTGGGAGCCGACACTCGAGCACATCCTCGAGCACGCCCCGCGCGCGACCGCCGCATCAAGATCCGCGACGCGTGGGCGATCGACTGTCCGAACCATGGCGACGCCGCCGTGCTGAATGAGCGCACCCTTCTGCGGGGCTATACGACAACTGTAAGTGATCCGGTCATCCATCGAGTGCCGCTCATTATATTCCCAGTCAGCTGGGAGGAGTACGCGCGCGGCGTGCACCTCTTCCTCAGCGGCCTGTGTGTCGACTTCTCCAAGCGCAACCTCGTCGGCATCGGTCACTCGATGGGGTGCATCGCGCTGTGCGTCTCTCTTCTCTCCTCTTTCCAGTCGACCCTAAACCCCCTCCTCCGCAGGATCCTTGCATATATGTTCCTCCCGAGACCCAACTTCGTCTCCTTCGTCCTTGCGGAGCCGATGTCCTTCCCCAAGGACTCCATGCCTCCGACTCTCACCGTCTTCTTGACGAGCAGCGCTGAGAGGCGGTGCGACATCTTTCCCTCACGCGAAGAGGCCTTCGCGTGGCTCCAGTCACGCGCCGGGTTCAAGGCGTCGGATCCACGGGTCTTGAGGATATGTGTCGTACATCTTCTTCTACTCGCCTCTTCATGAAGGTTGTGCTAATCAGGAGGAAGTACCCACAGCGGAATACCCGGACAAGACCAGCGGGGCGACCCTCAAGTGTACGAAGCAGGCCATCTCGTACGTTCCCAGATTGAATCATCCTTTACTGTAAGTAGTGTTTCGTGCAGGTCGTTCAAACGCATTCACGCGGTCTGGCAGACGTTATATGGGATATTATATCAGGCCAATCGACGCAACGGGGATCTCGGAATACGAGGCTGTGATACATGTATGGTTCTCTGGTGCTTGTGTCCCGTCTTCGCTGGTACCTTTACCTCGCTCACAAGAATCTCATTATATATCTTGTCCCCCGGCATATACGATCCGTTTGTTGACTTGCCTGTGCAGGGCGCGTTCACTACCAGCTCCACCAGACGGGATTAAGTTGCGATTTGATCCATCGTCCAGATCTCGTCAAAAGGGTTGCCTGAATTCATTGGGGCCCGATGAATACCACACATGCGGGCTGAATGTCCGAAGCCAGGTGAGTAGCAGAAATACCTTGAGCTTGGACGGTAGGCTCATAGTACATACAGAATTGGCTCGTTCCTTCGCATTCGCATCGCCCGCACGTGTGACTCCGCAGTGGCTGTTCCCCAAGCCATCATCGAACTGCCTCTAGCGTGCCGTCCACACTCGTCCGTGACGCACCAACGCTCCCGTCGCGCGACAGGCTCGTGCGTACGCTGGCAGGTCTGGTACAGCGACAGAGGTGAGCACGAGGATGTGTAGGTCTGCCGGGAGGCGACCGATGCGCCCAAATAGCGCTGGTGCAATGCATTGATGCATCTGCCTGTGGAGGAGTGAGGGGTGAGAAGATGTAGAGGCAGTGATTTGTGTACCTTGATCTGGCACAAGAGTGCAGAGTTTAAAAGTGGCTGTGTAACTCGACCTCCTGTCCCTCTGTCCCTCTCTCCGTCCGCCCTCCCTCACTTCCTCATCACCACTGTCAGCGCCGAGCACATCGATGCAAACCAGCTCCCCAACACCGCTTGCACGTACATACAGGAGGGCCCCGGACATTCGGGATATAGCAACTCGGCCACTGAGATACTGCAGGTAGGTACTACGTAACACTCATCACATTTTCTCCGCGTGGAACCGACTCTCCTCTCCCAGCGATTCATGTCCCCATCTCCCTCTGGAGATACACGACTACACTATCGATTTTCTGTGGTATGATCCTGCAGCGCTCGCACGGTGCTGCCTTGTCTGCACCGCATTTTTGCCCGTCGCTGTCTACCATCTGAAGCAGTTTGATGCTTTCAGGGTCTCGAGCCGCACCGCAGTCACTCTTTATGCTCGCGCCTTCAGAAAGAGGAACAACAGGCGGATCGGCCACATTAAGAAAATCACAATTTTCGAAGACCCCCGCTCCCCTTTCATACATCACTTTCCCTTCTCCATGCCTGGCTGCTATCTACCGGACGTGACACAGCTACACCTCTACCACTTAGACTGGATGATCACCCGTCCACATGACTGCTTCTTCGACTTCCTAACGCTCTACTCTGGGGTAACAGAGCTGCATCTATTCTCGTGCAGATTCAAGCATGCCTCGGAGCTCCGTAGGCTAATCAATGCCTTGCCTCGCCTCGAGACCTTGAAGCTCAGTGCGATAGATGGAAGCACGCTCTGTGACATCCCTACGACGGCGGTGTCTCGCCCCACGCTCAAGGCCAATCAGAATCTCCAGGAAATCATCCTGCACGATTCTAGGAGGGATATGGGTCTCAGCACGGCGTTGATGGACAGCCGTGTCGCCATCCGGAATATCATCGCTTTCTGCACGCAATACTCATCCATTTCGCGGCTCACTCTGAAGCACGGCTTTCTCAACTCGCCTGCATGCTTTCTGCAACTGCTCCGTAACCTCCCACCGCTTTCCAGCCTCAAGGTGGACGGATCCTTCGCGTATATGGATAATTCGGAGTGGCATGGGTTCCAGCTCGAGCAGGCCGACATTGGGGCGCTCCACAGGCTCACACGCAAATGCTTCTCTACTTTCAGTTTAGAGCGAATACTTACAATCCCTGCCCTGCATCTCATGAAACTGATCGCCACACCGGAAGCATGCAGCCAGCTAGTCTCCCTAACTGTCAAGCACGGGGACGGCACCGGACCCGTTGCTCAGCTCCTACAGGCCGTGATGGACACGCTCCGCCTGGCCGGCACGGCGCTGAGCGAGTTCATCTTTGTTTGGGACTGTGATCCAGGTTTGTCACTCGATCCATTGCAAGACTCGCAAGACCTAATTTCTGTCACTGTCTGTCAGACCTGCTGGCGGGGCGCATCTTGGAATTGGACTTTACTCCGAACACCTCCCTAGATGATGTGAATCTGAGGCTACAAATGCCACCAAGCCCGCATATGATTGAGCGGACACTCATATCCATCATTTCGAGCATTACAAGCCCGAACCTCAAACTTCTTCAAGTCACCCTCGACGTTGCGGACATCGGAGCCTCCGAAGCACACCAGCCGTTCAACAATGATGGCGATGTGTCGCAGTACAAAGGGTCCGAGGCTCTCAACGCACCACGTTTCCACGATCTTCCTAGTGGTCGTGTTGACATACGCATCTGGGCCTCTGGATCCGTCCGTACGACGGGGCGGCCCATGATCGAGGTCATCGTCCTCGTCAAATCTAGACTTGACAAGTTGTTCGCCCCGTGGTTTGCACGCAACGTCCTCAGAGTTTCCTATCACCCCGATCCTGATACGAGTGGACCGACAAAGGACATTCATGCCCACACGGACCAGATGGACCCCGAGAATATTCCATGAGAGGTGGGCACATTTGATTCCGTGTGATAGCCCGCAGTGATATTGATAGGTTGTCCACGACACCTAGGACTAGAGCAGGCTGTCCACGACACGCCCGCGTTATGGAGGTACGTACGTACAAACGGAAGATAGGAGTAGTTTTCGTCAGGGATAATTCGGCACTCATGGAACATCTGCAGGACCTCTGAACTTACCTGGTGGGGAGCGGTTCGGGCGGGGGGAATGGGGAGACTCCTTCGAGTCTGAGGCTCTCGAGGCTGGCAGGCAATGAATTGATCAGTTTATGAAACGATGATTTTGAAGCGACGCCGCGCTAGCCTGAGGTGCTGCAGGATTGGCGCATATAACGACAACTTAAGTAGGCGATGTCGCGGTGAGGTGCTATCTATGCGGCTCAGTCAACATCTGTGATGTTCAAATCGCGCACCCAGAGGCTTCCGGGAGCGAGCATATGAAAGGTATGCAGATATAGACTCACGGCATTTTGCGGCATGAGCAGCCAGGTGAAGATCTGGCTATAGTAGTAGAAAAATCCCAGAGATCAGGGAACGCAGGGCGATGTTGCTTTGGTGGTGTCCGCGGCATCCACTGGCACGGGGTGATGGGGACCGGTATGATACCAGACGCGGCAGACGAGGGAACAATAAACGAGATCAAGAAGTTCATCCCAAAGGTAGTCGACTGTATGCTCGGTCAGCTCTTGACGGAGTGTAGGTTGCAGGCAGCGAGCGACCGGATTCGATATTATTGTTTCACAGGCTATGCAACGAGCTGCTTCATAATGCGTACCTTCGGTGGTTGGGTATGCTGATGCAGCTGAATGAAGCCGGCCTCCGAGTACCGGTGTGCTACCTGAATGATCAATCACATAGTCCTATGAATACTGAAGAGAGGTACCAGTGTACGAGGTAAATTCGTGCGGCTGGGAAGGATGCAACAGCGATAATAACAGAGACCAACCGCGATATAAACGTGGAACCCGGCAATATCATCTCTACGAACGTCGGCGAGCACAGCGATGAAAGGCACGGCGCCGTACCAGCATCCCCTCGCGACGAACAGTGCACGGAGTGAGTTTGGCGCCGTACGAATGCGGGGCCCCACACAGCACACGCCGGGAATTTCGGTAGCCGGAACGTGCTCATTCATCCGCGCATTCACACCCTCCGGCCTCTCCTTCTCCTCACACATCCCCGCGCGACGCCCGACGACCACCAGAAATCCAGCCTACATAAGCCCAACCAACAGCGCGCACAGAGCGTGACCACTCATCACTGATCATGTCCACCCTCTTCCTGGCGGCGCGCACCCTCTCCTCCACGCTCACCACCCGACGCACCGGCACCCTCCTCCTCCGCGCAGCCATGTCCACGAAGCAGTACGAGTACATTCTCACCTCGCGCCCCAAGGACGGCGTCGCGCTCATCACGCTCAACCGCCCCAAGGCGCTCAACGCGCTCTCCACGCCGCTCTTCACCGAGCTCAACGACGCGGTCGCCGCGTTCGACCGGGACGTGGACGTGCGCGCGCTCGTGCTCACGGGGAGCGAGCGGGCATTCGCAGGTGCGTCGCATACATTACAGGGTCATGTCCAAGGTGACTGAGGACGCGTCGGGCAGCGGGTGCGGACATCAAAGAGATGAAGGACAAGGAATGTACGTGCTCTACCACGTTTGAGTGTTCCGGCAGATACCTCCAGACGCGTTCAGTCGGCGTGGCGTGCTGAGTGAGGCACTGTATTACGGAGAACTACGGTGGCACACTGCGTCCCGTGGGTGCCTCGGTGCCAAATCGCGGCGAGGCCAACTCTCAAGATCTCACCGGAGACATGGGTGGAAATGCATCTGACGTCTCGGTTGCACAATTCGTGCCACAATTTCAGCCAGACTTGGGGTGATTGCGGTTCCGCCCATGTCCCATGTATCTCGGAGGTTGCTGCTAGACCTCCACCTGGCAGCACACCACTCACCCCAGTGTACCGCAGATTCTGACGTGTACAAGAACAAGTTCCTCGAGAGCTGGTCGCTCCTCACGCAAGTCCGCAAGCCCATCATCGCCGCCGTCAGCGGCTACGCCGTACGTCCCTCTCCCATTCTACTCTTCCCCCACTCACCCGCGTCGCCGCGCAGCTCGGGGGAGGCTGCGAGCTCGCACTGATGTGCGACATCATCCTCGCGTCGCCCACTGCCGTCTTCGGCCAGCCCGAAGTCAACATCGGCGTCATCCCCGGCGGCGGCGGCACCCAGGTACCCTTCTTCCCCCTGTTCCCCCCTCTGCCCACTCACACCTTACCCCTCACACCTCTCCTGGGGGCTCATCTCGCGCGTGTCCGACAACGTGCTCGAGGACGCGCTCGGCGTCGCCGAAGCCATCGCGAGCAAGAGCGCGATCGCGGTGCAGGCGGGGAAGGAGGCCGTGAACGCTGCGTACGAGACGACGCTCGCGCAGGGCCTCCGCTACGAGCGCCTGCTCTTCCACGGGCTGTTCGCGACGAGCGACCAGAAGGAGGGTGCGTGTGTCGGGTTCTTCGGGTGTCATTTGGTGTCGCTGATGGTGGGCGCATGTAGGGATGGGTGCGTTTGCCGAGAAACGCAAGCCAACGTGGAAGCACTTGTGAGGCGTGCCGGAAGATTGATCTATCGCAGTTACAACGTGTACAACACCCATTGCTATCGAATCAACGGAATACAGGGTATTGCCAGCGCGTCAGACGTAGTTGACAAGTATCGCGCCATCGTGAAGGATACGTGAGGTTTCAGAAGCATAATGCTACATTGCAAGGATACTAACCTGACCACGACACACAGTTGCAACTACGAGTCTCTTGTGTGTGTGTTTTCGCCCGCGCCCAAAAGAGAACACTATTTATGTGGCAATGGGCTGAGGGGCACCATTGAACTGCATGGCCCAAGTGCCCGAGCACATATATGCGCACTTTCCGGTGGCGATTCCGCGGACAGTCGCGCGATTGATTCTGATTCTAAGGATGGGTTGGCCCATGGCATAGAACTCCCGGATTTGGATTCGTTTGAACATTGGCAGTTCATCCGCTGTCAGACCTCTAGATTCGGCGAGATTATTGGCGGTATCGTTCCACGGAAGTTAATGCTTGCTGTGATGGACTCCAACGGAGACTACACAGAAGTATAATGCGTCTCATGTCCCAAACGCTGCGTCAAACGACGTACGTATATGTATTGGCGCGTAAATGTATGCGCGTCCCGTTGCATCAAGCAGCGCGAGGTTCGGGAGGATGCGATGGTTCACTGATGCCTACATGGGAAGACGTGTACCGAAAACAGGGCCCGACTTGTGTGCGATGAGTCGGGCTGGACAGACCCTCTTCATGGGCGCTGGCGCGTGAACGTGTGACGAGGGTGTCCTGTCGACGTAAATAAGGCTTTCGAACGCAGAGAGGGGCTCCTACCCGGGCATTCCCCCTCAACGTGCCTCCGGAATACCCGAGCGAACGACGCGCGCAGATGGGACGGTGCCGAAAGTGTTCGGCTGGTGACGCCACGCCCAGGGAAACAGCACCCGTACGAGAGGGGCCCCGCCGCGGAAGCGAAACGGAGCCAGGGCGACTTGCGCGCGAGTGCAGATTGGGCAGCAGCCGCAGCGGGATGATGCTCGAGGAGGATGGGCGGCGAGGAGAAGGACGAAGGCGAGCAAGACACGCCGTCTGCCAGAGGCCGGCGAGCGCGCGGGCCGCGGGGACTAGAGACCTGCGCGGAAGCCTTAGCCACTCTCCGCCTTGGCTGCCGCCACCATCCCCTGCCTGTCTATTTAACGAAGCCCTTCCCTCCTCGTTCTCCGTTTCCCCGTTCATCAGCCCGCCATGGCCCCCGTGAAAGTCTCCAAAATCTGCTGCAGTGCGTATGCCCCAAACCCAACTGTATGCGCACGGAGCTGACCAGCTGACCGCGCGGGACAGTCGGCGCCGGATATGTCGGTACGCGCGAAGCCAGCGTGTGAGCCTGTCCGCTTCTCATCCCGCGTTTTCTTTCTCCAGGTGGCCCGACGTGCGCCGTCATCGCCCACAAATGCCCCCACATCCAAGTCACCATCGTCGATCTCAACCAGCAGCGCATCGACGCGTGGAACAGCGCCGATTTCAGCCTCCCCATCTATGAGCCCGGCCTCGTTGACGTCGTCAAGCAGGCGCGCGGACGCAACCTCTTCTTCTCGACCGACGTCGACAAGGGCATCCAGGAGGCAGACTTGATCTTCGTCAGCGTCAACACGCCCACGAAGAAGAGCGGTGTTGGTGCTGGTTTTGCGGCAGATCTCAAGTGAGTGGATCCGACCATACCTCATCTTCATTCGTGTGGCTGCTCGAGACCGCGCATATACGCGACCCCAATGTGTGTGGTGGACGATGCGCGACCGACTCTGACGTATATACTCAGTTATGTCGAGCTCGCGACGCGCCGCATTGCCGCCGTCGCACAAAACTCCAAGATCGTCGTCGAGAAATCGACCGTGCCCTGCCGGACCGCCGAGTCAATGCGCACTATCCTCGAGGCGAACTCGCGCCCCGGCTGCCGCTTCGACATCCTCTCCAACCCCGAGTTCCTCGCCGAGGGCACGGCCATCCAAGACCTCTTCAGCCCCGACCGCGTGCTGATCGGCTCGCTGCAATCTACCGATGGCAAGGACGCATGCGAGGCGCTGAGCGCGGTCTACGCAAACTGGGTGCCGAAGGAGCGCATCCTGACGGTGGGCCTGTGGTCGTCGGAGCTCTCGAAGCTCGCCGCGAACGCGATGCTCGCGCAGCGCATCTCCTCCGTGAACGCGCTCTCCGCGATCTGCGAGGCGACGGGCGCGAACATCGACGAGGTCGCGCACGCGATCGGCTTCGACTCGCGCATCGGGCCCAAGTTCCTCCGTGCCTCGGTCGGCTTCGGCGGGAGCTGCTTCCAGAAGGACATCCTCAACCTCGTCTACCTCAGCGAGAGCTTGCACCTGCCCCAGGTCGCCGCATACTGGCGCCAGGTCGTCGAGATGAACGAGTATCAGAAGGGTCGGTTCTCCAAGACCGTTGTCGACACGCTTTTCAACACCATCACGGGCAAGGTGCGTCGCTGCAGGGTGCCCTTCGTGCGTACATATTGATGATTTGCGTGCAGCACATCGCTGTTCTAGGTTTCGCGTTCAAGGCGGACACCGGCGACACGCGCGAGTCGCCTGCGATTACGCTCGTGCGGGACTTCCTCTCCGAGCGCGCCTACGTCACCATTTACGACCCCAAGGTCGACGATGCGCAAATCTGGCTCGACCTCGCCGAGGCGTGCCCAAACGTGCCGCTCGCTAACAGTGCGCCCTGCTCCTCTGCTCCGCCATCTCCTCTCTGCTGACATGATTCCCTCCTCTCAGTCCAGAAGCAGGTGACCATCGCGCGCTCGTCGCTCGAGGCGTGCAAGAACAAGGAGGCGATCGTGATCGCGACAGAGTGGAAGGAGTTCCGCGAGATCGACTGGAAGACAGTGTACGATCACATGAACAAGCCCGCATTCGTGTTCGACGGCCGCATGATCGTCGACGCCGACGCACTAAAGCAGATCGGCTTCAAGGTGCGTCCCGTCCTTCCTCCTTCTCTTGCACGCCACTCATGCGTGCCCCTCAGGTCAAAGTTATTGGTCGCGGCGACCGGCTGTGAGAGGCGGATCGCGCGGCCTTATTTATTCACTTCGTCCAAAGTGCAAAGGAAAGCGGTTAGATCAGCAAAGAGACCGTAACGGCCATAGACATAGCATAGGTTCGCGTAAGAGACACCGGATGTAACATAGCCCAAGCTCATCGCCATGAATAACCGCAATGAGTCCCCATACGTACTTCATCCCGGCACCCGCCCGCGTGTGCCAAAGCATCACGGCGTACAAGCTTGGTCAGGTTGTGAGGACGAGGCTTTCACTGGTTGAGGTTCTCTTTTGTTCACGAGGAGCACGTCATAAATCACAGAGGGTCTATGCGCGAACACCGTGTTCGCGCAAGCTTTAGCATCGTTCAAGGAACAAATGAAATATACACATAAATACCCAGCGTAGGCTGCGGTTGGTCGGTAATTACAACGAAGGATAAGCGGTCGTAGGCTGGGAGCATTATGATCGGTTCATATACATAACTTCTATGTCGACTCCTCCGGCATGTTGACGAGCTCGACTGCCCTGTCTATGATATCCCGGAGCGACCACCGGTCACCCTGGCCTTGCTTCAAATCCAGCAGGTCCCCGATCTCGTCACAGGCCGTCAACAGCATGTCGATGTCCTCCTTCGTGTGCGCCGAGCTCAAGCAGAACCGCACGCGCGACGTCACAAGCGGCGTCGCAGGGTACGCGACGACGACGACGACAATCGGCACCGCGCGCGTGCGCATCATCCGGCTGAACACCGCCATCTTGCCGGGGTTGAACAGCAGCAGCGGGACCACCGGCGAGTCAGCGCACCCATACGTGATGAACCCGAGCTTGCGCAGACCACGGTTCAGGTAGCGCGCGTTGAACGCGATACGCCGCAGGCGCATCCGCCCGTCCGAGCCGTCGACCATCGTCGGCGAGAGCGGCATCCACGACGGCAGCGCCGCCATCGGCGCCTGGCCGGGGTATCTCTCCGCCTCGGCGACGTCTTGTATCAACGCATTCGATGTCGTGGGCGTGGGCGAGATGCCCATGATGCTTGCCATGGACGCCATGATCTGCATCAGGACGGGCGGCGACATCGCCTCTGTATATGTGCCAGTGTGTGCCTTCAACCGCAGCGCATCGATCAGCGCTTTCGAGCCCGCGATGTACCCGCCCGCGGCACCAAACGACTTTGTGAACGTGCCCATGAGGATGTCAATGTGGTGCGGGTCGACGCCGAAGTAGTCCACGACACCACGGCCGTTCGGCCCCAGCGCACCAATGGAGTGGGCTTCGTCGACGAAGATACAGAACTACGAGGTCATGTCAACTTGCCTGCTGCTTACGTAGGATGTCATTTCACGTACCTTGTACTTCTTCTTGAGTTCCATGATCACAGGAAGATTTGCAAGTGTGCCCTCCATCGAGTACAGACCCTCGACAATCAAGAGAATCTTCTTCCACGGCCTGTGGGTCTTCGGCTGGCCCTGGCTGATCACTTCGCGGAGGAGGCTCTCGAATGCCTTCATGTTGTTGTGCTTGAACGTCCGGACGTTCGCCCCGCTCAGCCGCACACCGAATCGGATGGACGCATGGTTCAGCTCGTCGGAGATAACCAGACTACCCTTGCCCACGAGGGCCGGGATAACCGTCGAGTTCGTCGCAAAGCCCATGCTGCAGAGCATTGAGTCCTCCTGGCCGACGAACCGCGCGACGAGAGCCTCCGTCTGTGAGTGAAGGTCCAGTGAACCGCCTTCTAGACGCGTCCCGCATGCCGAGACGCCGTAACGGTTGATGCACGCTTCCACGGCATCGGCACACCCACCACGGGTTTGAGCAAACCCAAGGTAGTTGTACGAGGAGATGTTGAGGCCACGGGAGCGCGTGCCTGACGGGAGCATCGTGACATTGTAATCTGGGGAGTAGCGGTCTAGCAGAACGATCGTCCGCCCAGGTACACCGGTAACGGGGTGCGAGAAGCAGTCGTCGATACGGGTCTTGAGTCGTCGGGTATAAAAGGAGTCGAAATCAGAGTTGAGAGCAGCGTATCCCTAGAAATCGCCAGAATATGAGCACACGATCTCAGCACCACTATGATGAAACGAAATGTATCCGACAGGGAACGGGGGGCAGTCACATAGACCCAGGCAGTGTATAGGCGTCGTTAGGTATTCGCGACAACAGGGCGTAGGACGCCGGAAACTGCGCCTCATCCGCGAAACTTGGGGCGCCTCTGAGCGCGTCAAACAGTCGTTGACAATACGCAGACAAGCAAACTCTATACTGCAAGTAAGAAAGGCCACCCAAGGTAGACTCTTCCAACGAGTGCTCGCATACGCCCAACGCGCCGTCGCGGCTTCGCCGGCGCTCGTGTGCGAGACAGCGGCTGCTGGATAGAGCATCCGAGTCCCAGTGTTCTGGTACCCGCGGCGGCTGACAGTACGTGCGATCGGAGGCCCTGCGACGTAGCACAGTTCAACTTCTCAACAACCGTCGTGATTCGGCTGCTGAAACCGGTGAAAACCGGCTCCGGCCGAACTAGCCAGTCCAAACCCACAGTGCGAGCAGTGAACGAAGACGATGACAACGATAGGCAGAGATGGTGGGAGGTCGTGCATTCTGTGAGCTCGGAGTCGCCCAGAACAGCCCCAAACCCGAGCGGATTGAAATATTCGAGAGTGGTCTGGCCGTAGCTCTCATGCGCACGCCCATGTGCTAGCACCGTTAGGCTACCGAGGAAGACGGACGTGGGTCGCATAAAGAGCGCGATGAGGATCGTTGCCCACCATCAACGATCGACGGGGAACCCACATGACCGTCATCCCCATGGGCAGCCTCCCACCAGAAGCAAGGCTCGAGAAGACGGAAGTGAGTTTACACCTTGAACGGCGGGCTCGTTGGTAGATAGGCGATGCGACGTAGTGAAGGGCAGAGAGGGCAGAGAAAAACAAGGCCAAGAAATAGAGAAGGCAGACGAAGAGGACTCACATCATGCGCAAGGAGGTGCCTGTATGCGGACCGGCGGAAGCGCTTGCCCATGAAGTCGCGGAGGTGCCCGAGACAGATAACCAACAGGTAGCTGAGGTATGTGGTGAGGAGGATGTAGTGAGGCGGGTCCTGCTCGGGGTAGCTGCGGTACGGCGTGCCGGCCGCGTGCTGGCTGGTGTAGCGGAAGCCCTCGTTCGCGCAGTGCCCAAACTCGGTGTGGACGGTCGTGAAGACCTGCTCGCTGTTCGGCGGGTTACGCGGGTACGACAGCGCATCGTCGAACTCGGCGCCGGGGTCGTCGAGGACCGTCTCGGAGCTGCTCGTCGTGACGGAGCTGGACAACGAGAGTGCAGGGGTCGAGTTGGGCGTGCTCCCGTGTGCGCGTGCGCGTGCGTCGGCCTCTGAGACGGCGGAGAGGTAGGAGGCTGCGGTGGACATGGCGGGGGTCGACTTCTTCCTGAATATCGACGGCTGCGGCGACGAGCTCTGCAGGGCCATCGGGGAGGGTCGTGATGGCATGGTCGCAAGCCTGTCGATAACGAGCAGTCGTTTTCACAGCGGGGACGGAGGGGGATGGTCGTCGTGCCTAGACAAGATGCGAGCCCCCGCCAGCGGCTCTATCCTATTCCCCAACAATTCCAAATATCCGCAGCCTATTGTGGGCAAGCTTATCACTGATCATAGTATAGTACGTGTATTTAAGGTTAAATTTACCTGGCGCCATGGTTCTCCCTCCCATCACGAAGACCCAACTGGGCGGCGAGCGCACAGCTCCAGTCTCCATGCGCCCATTTGGCCGGTTTGATCTGCAAGATAGCATTTCGAGCCATGCCTTAATAGGAGGAACTACATACGAAACTTCGTGATCCGGACAGTACATCTACACCAACAACACAGCGACTGCCACTAACACCCACTACATACGTGTGATAAAAAAACAAACATAGGGGTAAGACTAAGAGAGGCAGTCACACTCGCGGTGTAGGCACACCGCGCCCTCCGCGTTTGCTCGCAAATCCTCGCGAGGACCTAGAATCCGCCGAGGTGATAGGAGTGTCCGCAGACGGCCCCCGAGGTGCACGGATGACCCTCACGCTCGCAGTGTCCACAGGTGGCGGGGTGCGCGCCTCCACGTCCGACGTCGCATCGGAGGTTGCGCTTGGTCGCGCCGTGTCCTTGAAGATCCGCTGGCGGGCGGCCTGGTACTTCGCCTCCCTCTCTGCGTACGACTTCTGCACATCGGCAGAGGACGGCGCGGAGGTGCTAGGCGACGCTGGCCCGGTCGCCGGCCGTTTGAGAATCTTCAGCGCAGGTTGGAATGCGGCAGGTGGTGGCGGTAGGCCAACGCTCGTTCCTGACCCAGAGCTGACGAGCTCGGGCATAGGGGCCTTCTTGTTTCTACGAGCGAGGATCGCGTGAGTCCAGCACCTCAATACGACCTGACAAGCGCAACTCACGCGTTTTCCCATAGACTTTGTGGCGTCTCCTCTTCCGCTACATCCTCTTCGTCGTCATCGTCGTCCCATGAGTCGCGAACGACGGCTGCAGGCGCTCTCGCCTTCGCGACCTGCGCGGCGGGTGCAGTATCTGGCTGGTATTAGGTTTCTAGTCATTCGACGCATGCGTCTAGACGGCGACTTACAACTGAGTTGTCCCAAACATCTATAGTCGAACTTGTGCTCGCAACGGACATTCTTAGAAGTTGGCCGAGCTGTACGAGCGTGAAACGACGAATCTCGAGAGTAACAGACGTCGGGGCGAAGGTGGCTGAAGATTAGAAGTCTTGGTGAGACGCCTGGCAACGGAGAGTTTGGTTACGTAATATTCGGGCTCCTCACGCTGCTTCCCCCGCACCGGGAACAAGGCTGTCTCCGAGTCTTGTTCGACTCACAATACGAACGGAATAGCAAAAATATCATCGTCGCCATTTGAATGACTCAATGAAGAAAACGAAGGTAAACTGCGCCTCAACGCAGGTCTGGTATTCGGTCGAGCCCGGGCCTCCTGTGACAGTGAAACTATATAATTTGTCTTGACGGTACGAGGCATCGGCTCAGAGGTGGGTTCTACACCCGAGGTGCCTGGCTAGCTACTGTCTTCAGTATTGACCCCGAAGCGACCCCTCGTGCGTATGACCCACTGTACAATTCATCTCACAGTAAGGGCAGATCGGCGGAAGACGAACGAGCCAGCGAAGAGCGGCGAGCATTCGTACGATCACCACGGCTGGGAATGAGCCACCAGCCGAAGAAACGCAAGCGACGTTGAGCTAGGAATGCGCCGAATGGGACCGCAACGACAACGGCTGAGTTAACCACACAGGACGAGCGGGCGACCGTTTCCTGAGGCATCATACTAGACTGTCCGGCCCTAATCTCTGCAAGCCTCTAAGGTCACAGGCCTGTATAAACTCGAGCGGGCCACTCACTATCTCATACTGGGCTGCCAACTATCACGGCTGCGAGATGCCGCGCAGCCTCCGCCTCAAGCCTGCGCTTCTTCTCCAGCTTCGCAGCCCACATCGCAGACCCAGCCGCAGTCGTCAGCAGGAAGAGCATACTGAGCCCGGGCACGAGCTGCAGCGCAAGATGCACGGTGCCGAACCTACGAAGCATAGCATCCATCAGAATCATCGTCACCCAGCTCAGAGCCCACAAACAGACTGACCAAGTATACTTCCTCTGCCGCTTCCGTATTTCAGCCTCCCGCTCCTTCTTCGTCAGGCCTAGCAGCTTGAAGTAGCGCCAGTGCTGAAGCGGCCCCGCGCGGTAGCCGGTGAGGACGAGGAAGATCGGTGTGCCCGCGACGGGTGCGAACGTGAGCGGGAGGAAGACGATGAATTCGCATATCTGGCGGAAGGAGAACGGGCTGTAAACATGGGGAATGCGCGGCTTGCCGAGCCTCTTCACGGGGTCTGTGCCGTCGGCGGTAATGTCGCGCCCATGCACGACTAGGTCCTCCAAGCCCTCGCTGATCAAGACCTATACGACGTGCGCATCAGTGGTTGTGTGCTGAGCGTGAGCACACTGACACGTACCGCGTCGAATACGTCCACCAAGCTCTCGTCCACGAAGAACGCTTCGAATAAGAGCGCCACTATCGCTGCGCCCTCGCCGAGTACGAGTATCGCGGCGCTCACCCACGCGAGTGCCCTCCCGTAGAATATGGCAAAGAATGCGACCTGCGGAAGGTAGGCGAAGACGAAAAGGAAGGTGTAGACGATGAGAGAGAGGATGAAGCAGGGCAGCAGCCGCGCTCGCAGGACCGGCCAGAGGAACGGGTGCGTTGCAAAGTAATACATCCCCTGGAACGCGTAGACATGAGTGGGCCCCTGGGATACAACGTTGCTATGGCTAGATGTGTACCTTGAAGGGGTACAACCAAGGCGAGCTTACAACCACATGGACGGGTTGCGCCAGAAGCGGGCGGGTCTCTGGAAGTTCTGGGACCAATGAGAGCATGTTTTGCAGTGTATGTGGAGGGGGGCTAGGTATACAAGAGCACGTTGGAGACACGGGAGACGGAATCCAACATGGCAGTAAGTATACGCTGCTTTCGAGTGGCCATGGTGTGCCTGCGCGATGCGGCGGAGTCTCAGGCCATGTGATGCGTAGTGGTATTGCAGTGGCGCTTGTTTCAGTCCTCTCACAAGTTGCTCACAAGATATACATATACTACGTGACGCTGGCATGCTCAGGCTCCCATCAGTCCCATGCACATCCATTGCGTTGAATAGTGGACGGGGAACCGAGTGGGACCCACTTCCCTTCGAGTAGTGTCGCCGTTGCTCCAGGGTGAGTTGCTCCTCGTCGTATGAGTCCAAACAGGCCACCCAACGCGCCCGACTCACTGCGCTCGCGTCCTTTGCAGATGCCTCACCTTTCATCGAGGCGTGCAATGCGGACGAGCAGCTCAAAGAATCAGCTCTCGACTGCGCGAAGCACACGTACTATTTTGGCATCGATGCGTCAGCAGTTTAGCATTTCTGATGTCCCGGAGGCATATTGAGGAGTGTTCATGGAGTGAGATGTTCAACTTAGCTCAGGGGAGTGACGGGAGAGGGCTGACCTGACACGTTAGAGGTATGTGGCTGGACGCGTTGCCCAATATGTACCGCATTTTCGGCTTCTCTCGAGTATGCTCTGTACGCAGCTGTCTCTCCTCTGCCATCAAGCAAGCGTACTTGAAACGACATCATACGCAGTCGTCTACGTCTCCAAGTCCTCATTCTCCATCTCGCCCGCTCTCCGCCTGGTGAATTCATAGGTCCTGCCAGTGTCCATGAGCGCTCGGTTCTCCTCAATGGCAATCCCCCCTGCCACCGATTCGAACGTGACTCCAAAAGCATGATGCGGCGTAGTAACACGAGCAGCCTGCTTCAATTACTTGGTGTCGTCGACAACTTATCAATATCACCGTGGGTCATGATCATGGAATCAACTGTGCCCACCTCTCACGTAATCTTGGGGTTCCGCCTAGTCCGTGGTCATAGGAAACTTTCGGGACCTTGCGCGCAAACCATGGGGCGAACAACGCGTCAAGTCTAAATTTGACTAGGACGATGAACTCGATCATGGCCGGCGTATGGGTGTGCCCGGGTCTAGGATCGCGAATGTGTATTTCCACACCATCGCTCGGAAGATGGTCGAAACGTAGTGCATTGAGAATGGTATGAAAGTTGTCAACAGTCTTGGACCCTCTGTATTTTTTTTTTGGTTCCATTTAACGTCCGCGAGGGCATAGCCCTATGTAGACGAGGCTAATACGAGAGTGTGGGCTAGTGGGGAAGGGGGGTGCGTGCAGTGTGAGTCAGAGTAGGTGCTCGCCACTGGGGCAGGAGCATGTGGAATAGGTAGGTATGTACAGTAACTGTAGAAACGGAATGTATGGTACGGGTGACGAGACCAGAGTGAGGCTGACAACGGAGGGTGCGTGTGGATGTGTGACCTGAGTGGACCGCGCGCGCAGTATAATGGAGGAAAGAGAGAAGAAAACGTACTAGGGTAGGGGACTCCCGCCCGGGAGACACCAAGACGACCCTCTGTATTGCGATACGTCGGCGCCATCGAACGCCGACGCCTGATGTCCTTCGGAGGTTCCGGCGTCCCAAATGGAGAGTTCGATGACAAGATGGTAGAGGCGCGGGCTTGTGATGCTCGAAATTGTGGATACGAGTGTCCGCTCAATGATATGCAGGCTCAGCGGCAATTGCAGGAACAGATACACGTCCTCCAGGGAGGTGTTCGGAGCAAAATCCAATTGCGGTACGCGCTCCACGAGCGGACCTGATAGGTGAGTCTTGTAAGTCTTCTGATGGATAGATGTTGTAGGGAAACAGACCTCGATCACAGTTCCAATGGAATCCGAACTTCCTCAGCACCCCGCCGGCCAGACGAAGTGTGTCCATCACGGCCTGTAGGAGCGGAGCGACGGGGCCTGTGTTGCCCAGGTGATGGACACGTAAGCATTCGAGCTTGCTACGTGCTTCCGGCAGGGCAACCAATTTCATGAGATCCAGGGCAGGGATCGTAGGTACAAAGTTTAACTCAAAAGTGGAGAAGTGTTGGCGAGTGAGGTGAAGCGCCTCCGAGTCGACGTCAGCATGCCCGAGCCCGAAGCTCTGCCACTCCAAAACACCCAAGCCGAGAGACAACTCCAAGGGTGCATTGACTACAAGTGTGAGAAGCAGTGGGAAGTTACGGAGTAGCCGTAGCAAGCACGCAAGCGAGTCGATGAAACCGATGTCCAGAGTGAGCCACCTCGGAGATCATTGAGTATTGAGCGCAGAAAGCGAAGATGTTCCGGATGGCGATTCGGCTCTCCGTCAACGGGCTGGAGCTCGTATACCTGAGGGGCGTCGACAGCTGGATATGCTGGAGGCTAACAATGGCCTTGAGCGTAGGGCGAGGCACAGTCGCCGTAGGGACGTCTCGGAGCGTCCTCCCATCTATCGCGTTGAGCTCCAAGAGACTGAGACGAGGTAAGGCATTGATGAGATGATGGAGCTGCGACACATTCTTGAATCTGCACGACTCCAAAGATAGGGTTGTGAACCAGACTAGAGTGTCAGGTAGTGGAAGAAGCGGGGGTGCGGGCGGGTGCTTGTCCAGTCTACGTGGATTAGCTCTAGCTCTGTCACCCGCGGTACATAGGAGCCAAGCATGATGATGGAGAAACAATGTATGAAAGGGGAGTGTGGGTCTTCAGACATTGTAATTGTGAAGATGTTGCTGACCCGCCTGGTCTTCCTCGCTCTGAATGTGCGAGCATAAAGAGCGACTGCCGCGCGGCTCGAGACCTTCAAGGTACCTCGGAAGTGCTGCAGATCGTACATAGCGGCCGGAAAAAATGCGCTGCAGACAAGGCAGCACCGTGCGGGCGCCGTAGGATCATACTACAGAAAATCGATGATGTGGTCGTGTGTCTCTGGAGGGAGATGAGGACAGGAATCGCTAGGCGAGGCAAGTCAGTTTCAGGCGACGACAGTAGCACACGTAATGAGTATTATGTAGTACCTACCTACAGTATCTCAGCAATCGAGTTGCGATATCCTGAATGCGCATGTCCAAGGTGCTGCGCTGGTTTGCATATGCGGGCCCGGCACAGGCAGTTCGGAGGCAGGGAGAGAGATTGGGAGCGAGGGAGCGAGCTGGGACCTGGGACCTGGGACCTGAGGGAAGAGGTCGATTTAGCCTGCACCCTTGTCTTGTGCCGGACCAAGTACATACAGTCTGCACTTCTGACAGGCTTCTGACGTCGACGTGGTACCGCCGCCACTTCCTCGAGCTCCCGGATCCCCCTCCCTGTCATTGTCTCCCGCGTCGTGCGCATATCTGCACTGCGAAAGTCAGACAGAAAACAATAGAAAGGTTGCAGAAGGAAGACTTGAAAAATTCACCGCGAGCCAGTCCGGCTTTCCAAGTCGATTTCGAACACGAACTGCCTCTCCATCTTCTCACCCCTCACCCCTTGACAGGCGTAACCATCTTCTTTCCTCAAAGCATTGCGCCAAGCGCATCAGCCGTCTCCTGGCCGACCACGTCCTTGTGCTCACCTCTGTCGCTGTACCCGACATACGCACGGGCCTGTCGAGCTACTGAGTTAGTACGTGATGGACGAGTATGAGAGGTACGCTGGAGGCTGTTCGGGTAGGGCGATGGTCGAGGGGAATGACGTGCAGGGCTATGCGAAGAGTACAACCCAAGCCAACACATAGTGCAAAATACATGCGCACGGTACACGCGCTTCTGCGACCACTTGCCTGGACGCGCCTCTGACTGCGAAGGAGGCGAAGGGAGCAGCCCCGCATATGGCGACAGCAGCTTCAGCGCTCCCTGTGAGGTGCACTGGGAGCTCAAAACGATGTCCTTTTGAGCGGTCGAAGTGTCGGGCGCTCGACAACATCACCCCGGACGGGTAGCTCGATTTGATAGGATGGACAAGTTCACAGACGGGGTCCTTGCAGCGACGGCTCGCGAGTGGTGCAAGTCTTCCCGACGACAACGGGTGCGCTCGTTTGGGGATCGCCCAGCGAGTGAGGTAGTGAGTGTGCTCTGACAGTGCGCCGTAACGCTGTCTCAACTTGAAGGCGGCTTGGCCCAGATGAGCGAGTATAGTATCGCACCGCTGCCTACGCGTGTGCAGGAACTTAGCAGCGAGAACCTACCTAGAGGTGTAGACTGCGCCTTTGAAGGAGGCATAGCGGATGGTCGGCGTGATCGTGGAGGTTGTCATTGACCTTCCGTAGAATCGAGCCAGTTCCTATCAGCCTACCGTTCGAGCTGTACAGAGTTCCGCTACGCACCTGTCGTCGGACCCGCACATATGATGCTTATCGGGCCACATTGAATCCAAGCAACTGGACGGGATCATACGTAGTCATTTGAACGATGCACCAGATCGCAACTTGACTGACCCCATCTGGTTGAGCTGGTGGTGAGCGCGCCCTGCACTGGCGAGACAACGCACTGGTACTATATGCCGGTTTACATATCATACAATGGAATTCCTAGATTGCGAATGAGGTAGAGATATGGGCGTACATAGAACAATACCCCCCGAGTCCGAGCATGCGTCACAGCCTTGTCTTCTGAGGCTCCCCTTGCGTCGATTGGCCTGACAGAATCCCCCATATGACGTCTGCGAGACCGCGAGGATGTGTTTGCACGACCTACACCAAACATTAGTTACTAGTACGTACGAAGGAATATTCGATTAGGCACGCACGAGATGGCCTGCCCCCGGCACCCGTCGCACTGACGCGTACCTGTCAAGCATCCCCTCTTTGAGGAGCCTGTCCTTAACCTCCCGGGGGCTGCGCACACTCACTCAGTAGACGTACTCAAGAGACAGCCGCGCGCACATACATGTAATCGTCTACAGCGCCGAAGACGACGTGCACGGGTCGCGCCGCGCAAAGCGTTGGGAGGTAATTGTACCCGCGCACACGCCCCGTGTTGCAATTGTCGCGGAAGGTTGCCTAACGATGTGTGGGTTCAGTGACGATCGAGGCGTGGAGGTCTCAGCTCACCGCTTCCTGCGTCTTCGCACACTTGAGGGTCACCCCGTCAGTCTTATCGGGGTATTCTGCTGTGGGTAGGTCCCTCAAGCCATGTTCCTTCGCCTTGGTGAGCACTACTTTCCGGCAAAGATGGGGATGGAACAAGACGTACGACGAATATCCTCAAGACCCGGGGATCCCACACCTTGAACCCGGGGCGTGACTGTAGCCACGCCAACGCCTCTTCGCGCGAGGGAAAGATGTCGCGCCTTTTCTCAGCGCTGTTCGTTAAGAAGACGGTAAGGGTAGGTGACATGGAGTCTTTGGGGAAGGACATCGGCTCCGCCAAGACGAAGGAGACGAAGTTGGGTTTCGGGAGGAACGTGTTTGCAAGGACCCTGTGAAAGAGGTTAGGGACGAAGGAGTCGCTGAGAGGAGGAACGTACAGCGCGATGGCGCCCATTGAGTGGCCGATCCCCACAAGGTTGCGCTTGGAGAAGTCGACGCCAACGCCGGGGTACACGCCGCTGAGGAAGTGGTGCACGCCGCGCGCGTACTCTTCCCAGCTGACTGGCGATATGATGAGCGGGACACGGCGGATGACTGGAGCACGTACAGTTGTCGTAGCCCCACAGAAGGGTGCGCTCGTTGAGCACGGCGGCGTCGCCGTGGTTCGGACAGTCGATCGCCCACGCGTCTCGGATCTTGGCGCGGCCGTCGCGCGTGGCGTGCTCGAAGATGTGCTCGAGTGTCGGCTCCCAGTGTTCCTTGTGGTAGCCCGTTCCGTGCGCAAATACGAGGGTGAGGGCGCCCGTGTCCTCCGGGACGCAGGCTGGAGCTGTGTACCGCTTCGCGGTGATGAGGAAGGGGTAATCAGGGCGGGGGTCGCAGACGTAGGCTTCAGAGGTCAAGAGCATGGCTGTTGCCTCGATGTTATGGCAGGGTTCGTCCGTGTGGGCACAAGAGAGGCTGAGAGGATACGAGGAGGCATATGAACGTGTTTCGCAAGAGATAAGTATGACCGGGTTAAATGAAATATCACGCTACAGCGTAGGCGGCTCCGTTCGATCGGGCAGTCACTGGCTGAGGTCATATCTTGCACAGATCTGCCGCACTTCAACTTCATTACCTCTAGGATATGTCAAATCCTGGGTCACTGATCGTCCATGGACTTGTCAGACTGAACGAGGGAAAGGATGCTTCGTTACCTGTTCCACGGATTGTCAAGACGTTGCCATATCTGATCGTTACCGGGAATGAAGACGCAAACGATCCTATCCATCAGGATTGTCCACCCGTTTCATCTACGTCTGACACCCAGACGGACATCCAGTTATATCTTGGAAAGCGACTCTCCAAAGGCAATCACCACACTGTATACACCGTCAGCCTCTCTGCCAATGAAGATGTGTCCAGCCATCCCCCACGTATGGTCATCAAAGTATCGGCCGAGAGGGAGGGTCATCGTCTTGCCAGGGAGGCAGCGATGTATGATTATCTCAAGCCTCTGCAGGGACGCGTCATCCCGAGGTGCTATGGCTACTTCAGGTGCATCGTCAACCTGATCGAAAGCGTGGTCACTCCCTGGAGCCCACCCGACCTGACGTTTCCACGAGACAAAAGCTCGTTCAACATCTTTCGTATGCCGAATGCAAACGCGTGTTTGAATATCCTATTGCTCGAATATGCTGGCACCCCAGTGGACACACATCCATCAGTGTCTATTGATGAGCTACGGTGAGTCAGAACATATGAAGTTTGATGTCTCAACGCTGACAAGCTGTGAGTCAAGTACGGAGCTGACCGAGATGGTCAATGCTCTCAGCAAGCTGGTCGTCAGTCACAATGATTTGTTTCCGCGTAATGTCCTCTGTGTGGACGAACAGCTAGTCAGCAGTACTGGCACTCCAGCCGCACAATCCCGGACACACGGGCCCGTCTACAAATTCCGCCTGATTGACTTAGAAAGCGCGTCCGTAGACTTCTCATGGCGCAATGAAAAGCGGGTCAAGATGCTTAATCGCCTAGGAAGATCTGCTATCGAGGGGTTCATCGAAGAACTGCAAGATAATAGGCGTCACCAGCTAGACCATCACCAACACAGTGAAGACGACGCGGCCAGCGACAATGGCACACAGAACGAGTTTGAAGACGAGGCAGAGGAGATCCGGAGTGCTGATGGCTCAGACAAGGATGTGTAATACGCGTTGCGGTTGTCGACTTGATTCATTGACAACGGAACACCTCACCCGCTGTACAGATGATTTCCCACAAGTGATACGTAACATAGTAGGCTGTAGGCCAGTGTTTGCACTAGCAGAGCTATAGAGGGAATATGTATCGTTCTGATGATCGCGGTCCCCGGGAAAGTCGCCTCCATCTCGTCCTCCCATGATGCGCATGTGCACCGTCGGTAACGCCAAGCTGCAGCGTGCATATCAGATAGGAACACGCTGGGAGGCGAATGAGCGTACTACGAACCGAGACCTCTCAAACCCGATTGCTTGACCGTAAGTGGGAGCTACATGGCGAAGGATGACCCTCCCTGGCTCGCGATAGCGGCCATTTAAAGCACACCACACCTCCCGTCTACGGCTTTTGAGGGGTAGCTTCCCGGGCTATACACGGAAGAGAACGTCGCACATACCTCCCATATATTCTTTGAGATGAACAACACTGCACATTCAGGGCGCACAGGAGCTGCACGCGCAATGAGCTCTTGGCATGACATAGCAACATAGGTCCGGATGCAGGGACTCACCTCACCATACCCTCACGAATATCGCACGGGAAAACGGGGCATTGGGGAGAAAGCGAACAGTACAGAAAAGTGGACTCACAGTGGAGTGGGCACTGAGTTCATCGTGACGAGCGACACTGAAAGGAGTATCTAGTATATGCCCGTCAATTCTCGCAACGAAGCGGGGCCTAGGGAGCACCCACATGCCTGACACCGTCGGATACGTTCGTTTTACCAACACTGACAGCAACCCTGCGACACAACCTATGCTACCCTTTCTGCCTTCGTGCGTGTTCCGACGGCTCCGCAGCTCTGCAGTGGGTCTGAGCAAGTGCGATGATAGCTCTTGACAAGTTTTCATGAACGATGCTGCGCAGGCATCTCGACGGACATCATACGCGGCACCGATGAAAGCGGCAGTGAACGCACCTCGAGGGTACCGTCATTTGCGTGTGCATCGATGTCCATTGGGACGCCGGGCTGTTGCTTGCTCAGTGCGCAATAGCAAAGGGAGAACAAGGCGCGGAGTGGTGGGGCCAGGAAGTATGGCATAGCCCTAGGATCTTGCAGGGCGGCAGCGCGGAGATATCATTGTGCGACCACATGGTGTTCAGGCAGATGAAAGTTAAATATGCTGCGTGGTTCTACGCCCGAGCGTGCTGAAGAGTACACGGCGTCAGCACATGCGCGAAATAGCGTGACTGCGTGGACTCACGCCAAAAGGGATGCCCGATCGATTTGAATGCCGACTGAGATACACGGCCGAGAGAATACCGGTGACTGGTCTTATCCACGGTTGAACCATCAAGGCTTGCCTCGCGGCGCTCGGCCGCAGGTTGAACGATGCTGACATCGGAGGCAGATTACATGGAAGGTGTGTCGAGAATACCATGACTGCTGCAACACATACAACGCATACAGACACTCACCTGTGAAGGTACGACACGAGGCTGTCAGTGCCATCATGTCGCGTCGGGCAGAGACTCGCAACCACAAATGGAGCACTCAAAGCAACAGGAATGGCCGCGGCGTAGCAGCGCGTGCGAGCGTCTTGAAGAAAGCGAGGGTCATTTGGCATGTCAGACTGAAAGACTGAAAGCAACAGACCACGTACATAGCATGACTGATAGGCGTCGGCCAATGCTGCTCCCTTCTGGGTTTTGCGAAAGCTGTCACTATGCCAATAGTCATAGATCGTAATGGTGGCGGGACTGGACGAAGAGTTCGAGCGTAAGTACGTGTTTGACGTGCACCGAGTGTTATATTGGTAGACAGAGATACGTACGGCCGAAAGCAAGCAGAGGCATTCGAGGACAGTTGCTGGCAGGTGGGAGAGAACGCGCGCGCCGGGAGAGAGGCCGCCGGGCTCTGCTGACGTCATGTGCACATGGTCATGAAGTCGCGGTCTCTGTCGTCTGGACTCGCTCACACATGGAACATTTCCCCCCCTTGCTCATCAAAAATCTCGACAACTCCGTTTTCTATCACGCGGCACCTGCGTATTTCCAGTGCGTGTACGCATTTGTACTTCCTCAAATGAAACCGTCCTTCAAGAAAAACACTCTGTTTAGTCCGAGTCACGATGACGTGGAAGCAAGTCTTAGCAGGATGACCGAGAGAAGGACAAGAGGCGGCCTGCATGTCATCCCATCCCGATATCCTACGGCTATGCGCACAGTCGAATCCAGAAGCCTTGCTGCATGCACGAGCAAGCCCCGCACAACAATGCATACGTGAAGCTGCGGGTGCTACGCGAACGAATGAATCTCCCGCAGGACAGAGGCCTAGATGGCCGCATCAATATTGTCTCTTGACTGCGCAAAGGACATTTTTACTGACACCAGTGCACCAGGATTGGTGCCATTTGTCATGTCGCGGAACGTATCCGAGTCGAGCGACGGTCTCGAATGTCGTTAGCCCCGCCAAGGGACGGGAGAGCGCTGTGCCAATGTTGACAATAAGTATGGTAGGGATGTGCAGCTGAAATCTGGACGCGCCAATAGTGTGTACTGCATGTCTGGCTCTAAGCATGCTCTGTTCGCAACTGGCTCTGCGACGAACTTGAGTCAGAGTCCTGGATGGAGGCAAGAGTGGTACATATCTACCTTGCGGGGTTAGGGCTTTGAATCCGAGTAGGTGAGTCAGCCTAGTATGACCATCGAATCCCCGTCACTAACTACCGTTATTTGCCACCGCAGGGTCCAGGGGCTACGGTCGTCTGTAGGATTTCCCGAAATATTTAAACTGAGTGCTTGAGTTACTTATGCCTTGTCCACATCCCTGCCTCTTCCTCTGCTCCCTCAATTGTGGCAAGCTCGGTCCTTTGACCTTTCGCCGCGACATCTCCTCACATAACTAACCAAACTTCAATTCAGTGTTTCTGCAAAGCACCCTCTTCCCCGCCGTGCTCAAGGCTACCACGAAGGTTCCGTATACTATGGAGAAGACGATCCCCAACGACTCAGGCTCATCAGACACAGCGGCCACACTGGCCTCCGCACCATTCAACAATCCCCATACCGATCTCACAATCCACACGTCCGACAACGTAGAGTTTCGCGTTGAAAAACTCATTCTATGTGGGGCCTCTCCTTTCTTCGCAAACATGTTTTCCCTTCTGTCGCCTGCGCCCGTCAAGTCTAGCACCCCCGTCGAGGTCATCGATGTCTCCGAGCCGAGCGTAATCTGGGATCGCCTTCTCCGCATAACCTACGCGTTGCCGCCTCCCATGCCAATCGCGTACGATCAGCTCTGGCCGCTCTTCGAGGCCGCCCAGAAGTACGACATACCCGGCGCCCACTGGGCACTAGGCCAGGTGCTCGCAAGCATCCCATACACATCGGAGGAAAACACCCTTCGCGCCTACATCCTCGCGTATAAATTTGGCTTCCCCGAGATCGCAGCAGCGGCCGCGCGCGCAAGCCTCGCCCAGCCGCACGAGGTGTACGTCCCCGAGCTGCGCCTCGCAAGCTCCGCCGTGCACTTCCGCTGGACGGAGTACCGCCGCGCGTGCGTCGACGCCGCCGCGGCCTTCGCGCGGAACAAGGGCCTCTTCTACCACAGCGAGTGGTGGGACAAGATCGAGGGCTGGGGCTATGCTCAGTGTCACAGCCCGAGTCAGCCCGAGTCGCATCCAGGGCATGCCCACCTTCGCACACATATAACGCCCGTTTGGGCGGCACCTACGTCCGACGCTCCCTCGGGGAGTACATGGAGCGGTCAGAAGCCGTCCTGCAGCTGTGCCCCGTTGGTACCACTGTCTGCGATCCGCAGCTGGTCGCGGCCTTGGTCCAGGACGCACTCACTTGTCCACAGTGTGCGCCGAACGTACGGTCGGGCCGTATCGCGGAGTTCGTTGAGTTTTATGCCAAGAAGATGGACGAGGCTGTGGCGAAGGTGAGTTTCTTGCCTGTATGTATCAGAGCACCGCAGTACTCAGACCTCCGTATCCACTACCCCAGATTCAACTGAATTTGGAGTGATCGTCGAGTCGGTAGTCGGGCGCTAGCAAATACGAGGCTTACCCGTCGGGACACTAGTATCACCAGCGTACCGCCCATGAGGATTGTAACCGAGGCGTGTATGCGATACTCGTGCGATACCGCTGTCATTGCAGTGGCGCCCGCCAACAGGCCGAGCAGTGATCGTCGTCAACCAAAGAGGTTTACTGTGAACGAGTCCATCTAGATTATTCGAGCCACGGTAAGAAGATGGGATAAATACCTCAGATGGATGAACCGATCTCCGAGTCAACGCTAGTAGACCTGTGTGTGTCACCATGTGAAGTGATACATATTTGAGGGCACCATCAACTTGAACACACTCATCGATAATGATACACCCACACGCCGTACGAACTTGTTAAGTGGGCCTAGAGGCAAGATCGTCCGTCTGTTCTGACCGCCTTGAGCTGATAGGCCGCTGTAGAACGATTATCGTATCAGAATATTGAGTAGCGCACAGGCAGTACTTGTACTATGTACATGCCAAATCGAAGCTGCTGCCACGGGCCGCTGTGACTGTGCTGAATGCTTACATAATCTATGACAAACGTAATGTGGCCGCGGCGGTGGCGCACGGTGCACTTCACTGACCGCGACGGTCATAAGCCTATAGCTAGTTCAACGGCGGACCAGCTACTCTGGGTGTGTTTAGACACAACCCATATTACAGCACAGTAAGCCGATTCAACGTCCTACCTACCTATTCAGTTGCTCAGTCGCGAATGTTAGCATCCCATGGCAGAACGCGGCTTTCGCAACCTGAACGTCTCCGTCCTCCGACAAATTAACAAGGTGCTCGAGCATGATCCTGCTGCCAACATCGAGGCGGTTTTGAAAAAGCTTCATGCCTCATATGGGGAGCTTAGGAGATCTATTGAACTACGCCACGCAAAGAAGCTCAAGGGTAGGTGCTCAAAACGATCGTCGTACAGTCACGCGCCTTCACGAGAGCTTGTAGAGGCCAAGGAACGTCAGGACGCACCTGCAGGCAAGCATCCCGCAAATAATCTCTGTGAAGCACTAGCGCCGTTTGCCAAGTTTGCCCCCTCTACGCCAGTTCCTTGCGATTATGACTGCCCCACTCCGCGACCCTCCATACCCTTGACTTGCGATCTACCCCATTCTGTCGTCTTTCCCTTATCGCCGCTCATTTTCAGCGCACTCGACATCCCACGGGAGTCCATGGAAGGCTTTTCATCACAGCTTCTTTGCCGTCTTCTCTGTGTTAAGCCAATATGGGAGTTGGCTACTCGTGCGGTGATACAGATTAGTGAAGACATCGTTGTCAAAGTCGGACGGCACCAAGATCACGACGAACATGCTATATTGCGGTTCGTAGAAGAGCACTGTCCAGCTGTCCCCGCGCCTCGCGCGCTGGGCCTGGTCACCGTCGCATCTACATCCTTCCTATTCATGACCCTCGTCGCTGGAGATACTCTGGAGAAACGCTGGCCGACGCTCTCCGGAGACGAGAAGATGCACATCGGGCATACGCTGGACGCTGCCCTCCTTACTATTCGCGCTCTGGAGTGTCCATGCGATGCACCGCTTGGTTCTCCTGCAGGCCAACGACTCTGCAAGGACGTCCGGAGACACGAGCGCGTCAGCGCTACCTCCATCTACTCAGAGGCGCAGTTCAACGATTTCCTTCTGGAGTCACCATCCTCTCGCCCAGCTCCAGGCTTCAAGCGCTGGTTACGCTCCATGCTCCGAGACGATCACCGCATCGTGTTCACCCATGGCGACTTCCATCCGCGGAATATCATGGTAGTCGACGGGCCCGACGGCAGCATTGAGCTGTCGGGCATCCTCGATAATAATCTCTGTGAAGCACTAGCGCCGTTTGCCAAGTTTGCCCCCTCTACGCCAGTTCCTTGCGATTATGACTGCCCCACTCCGCGACCCTCCATACCCTTGACTTGCGATCTACCCCATTCTGTCGTCTTTCCCTTATCGCCGCTCATTTTCAGCGCACTCGACATCCCACGGGAGTCCATGGAAGGCTTTTCATCACAGCTTCTTTGCCGTCTTCTCTGTGTTAAGCCAATATGGGAGTTGGCTACTCGTGCGGTGATACAGATTAGTGAAGACATCGTTGTCAAAGTCGGACGGCACCAAGATCACGACGAACATGCTATATTGCGGTTCGTAGAAGAGCACTGTCCAGCTGTCCCCGCGCCTCGCGCGCTGGGCCTGGTCACCGTCGCATCTACATCCTTCCTATTCATGACCCTCGTCGCTGGAGATACTCTGGAGAAACGCTGGCCGACGCTCTCCGGAGACGAGAAGATGCACATCGGGCATACGCTGGACGCTGCCCTCCTTACTATTCGCGCTCTGGAGTGTCCATGCGATGCACCGCTTGGTTCTCCTGCAGGCCAACGACTCTGCAAGGACGTCCGGAGACACGAGCGCGTCAGCGCTACCTCCATCTACTCAGAGGCGCAGTTCAACGATTTCCTTCTGGAGTCACCATCCTCTCGCCCAGCTCCAGGCTTCAAGCGCTGGTTACGCTCCATGCTCCGAGACGATCACCGCATCGTGTTCACCCATGGCGACTTCCATCCGCGGAATATCATGGTAGTCGACGGGCCCGACGGCAGCATTGAGCTGTCGGGCATCCTCGACTGGGAGTGCAGTGGGTTCTACCCGGAGTATTGGGAACAGCTGAAGGCACTTAACACGCGCTCCACGAAAGATACTGATGACTGGTGGGATCACTTGCCTCCGTCCATCCTAGGGTATGACCACGAGGTTGTCTTGGATCGCCTTATTGAATCTGCTGTTGTATACTGACTCGTCGCGCCGAGTGCTTCTGACCTGCGCAGTAGCGATTAGTACCGCGGCCGCATGCGTTGATACATCGAGTGATTATCGCATAGACATCTTAGTGGAAATTGCGCAGTTTGGCAGCATACTCTCGAATACGTAGATGCAACTTATAAGGGCCAAGAGCAGGATCTGCTTGGACATATTGTCGGTTGCGAGAGTAACATGGTCCAATCGAGTCCCTGAAATAAGCTGCTCACCGCATGGTTTCGTAGGGTGAGCAGAGACGTCTATGCAGAAGCGGACGCCACGCCGCGTTAGTCAACGAGTTTGTAAGCTCTCACCCGTGATCGCGAAGTGCGTTCAATATATATGCATGAGTCACTGCGTACTCTTCCGTGCAGTGAGCGAATTATGTGGTTGGCGGAGGGCTTCTAGCTCATCGAAGAGGTCATCCTCTTGTCTACCCAATGTAGCGCGCACGAGCAAGTATAGTCAGTGCACCCATATCGAGGAGTTATGTGAACGTAGACAAGCCTGGTCGATGTGCTGTTGAGCTACATAAAGCTGTACGACTGGAGGAGGCACAGGGGCCATCTCTCTTTTCGCTTGCAACTATCCATCAGTCGTGCGTACTCCAGATGCAGATATTTGATATTGTCTTGAACTAATCCGTGCTCCGTCTCGCAGATGGTCCATGCTGAATTATCCGTCGTCCGGTACAAGCCGGCAGCCCACTCAAAGGCCCACTGGGCCCTCCACCTCCGCATCATCGATACCGACAAGACTCGCCACACCAGGCGAACGGCGAGGCTGGCAACCTCCATCTTGACGTCGTAGAGGCCGATCCGGTGAAGTCACGGCGTTTCCTAGAGCAGATTGACATCTGCAACATCGATACTGCTAGCGACATTGCCGATGTCGAAAGCCACTTGAGGAGGCAGCCCGTGCGCAACGAGATCTCGAGCTGGACGTGTCAAGACTGGGTCATGGAATCCCTCGAGACTCTCAACGAGGAGAGTCTGCTCGACGAGTATCAGTACCACGAGGCAAAGCAGAGGCTTGAGGCCGTTTACCACGACTGATACCCACCTTGTGTGCCCAGAGTTCGTACACATGTCTTGTTAGCGTTCATGTGCCATTTTGCGCCCCTCCCCGTCATTGCACCTGCAGTCCACTCAAACCCAGATATGTACGAAATTGTATACAAGCGTCCGTATTTCTGGGATAGTAGCATTTCCTGCGGAGACCTACAGCTGCACTAGAAATGTCACGATCTCTGCAACGAGTAAGTCATGCACTTCAGACGTAAGGTGCAACTCATCTAGCCAGATCAGCCCGTCCTCATCAATCGTGTCATCTTCACAGTAGTCGTACTCTTCCGGAGCATCGAGCACCCGCACAAGCACCCCGTGAGTCGAGAATAGCGCTACACTCGCTTGCGCAGTGCTTTCCGGGAACTCGGCCGCCCGCTCTTGCAACGAGGCATTCCATGTAGCAACATGTTCTCGCACCCGGTCGGAGGTATCGAGGTCGATTGCTAGGGCTAGGGTGAGAGCATGGTGGGGATATGGTTAGGAGAAAACGTACCTTGCGGGGAGCGGTCTATGGGCGGGACGTCAACGAGTACAAAGTGCCTCGCCTGAGCTTTGACGTATAGGTCGTGGAGAGCGTCGAATATTGTCTCGATGATTGCTTCCAGGTCGTCAGCTGAGTCTGCGGCACCACAGTCGTTGATGCCCATGAATATAACTTCCCGCGTAGTCAGACCAATTGTCATGTTGACGTAGGAGAAGCGCACACACTGTATGTCGTCTTCGCCGGATCGAGCATCGGCGGTCTGGAGGGAGATCCCGTTTTTGCGGAACACATGCCAAAGAAACGGGGCAATTGGGCGGATAGATCATACTCGGCGGTGGCCCCGGGAAACGCGAGGTTGTATATGCTTGGCTTGACCGGGGGCTCGCTTCTGCGCAATCGCCTCCCCAGATGGGCGACCTGCGTGACAAGCTAGCATGAGTTCACTGTTGCACATGTTGCTTGAGTATCCAACGGCGTACCCATGTGTCTCCGTCGCTTGACTTGCTGTACGAATCGCCGCTGTTGCATTGTCAGATAGTGTTCGGGTTTGGAAGAAGCATGGCAAGAGCCTCACAACACGACAATATTCTCGAGAGCTCCTTGCGGAATACTGTGGCTATCTATCTCGGCAGATGAGGAATCAGAGCCTATGAGATGTAAGACTGATCGTAAGTCGGCGTAGGCTTCCCAGCCTGAGGACGTTACCGTACGATTTGGCCCCGAGGTCGGGTCAGAGTTGGTCGTCAATTTTACCCCCTTTGTAATTGGGCTGCTACCCTGAGCGCTCCTCTTGGGAGGAGGACACTCTGGTGGTGTGTCTGTTGTCCCTGTTCCTACGTTCAGCGCTCAGTGTAGTATGATAGCAAGATTACCACGTGCGTACGATCAGGCTCGCAATGGGGAGACGGGTCTCGCTTGCGCTTCAGTGTATTCAGATTGACCATGCGTTCAATGCGAGCACTAGCCGCCCGTCACAGTCGTCGCTTCACCAGAGCAGCTGAGTTGTAGTACCTGTAATGGATTCAGCCTCACTGGCAGCTACTTGGTGCCAAGGTTGATATATTCAAGTTGAGCGGAGCGGAAATCTGCATACCTTGTTACGAGAGCTGGCACCAGAACATGCCTTCCGTACGCAGCAGCATATAAGAGACCTGTATGATACGTGTAGTGTAACACTCTGTAACAGTACGTACATAGCACTGCAGTCTTCCTCCCGTGCGCACGCTCGGTCCGGATCCGGGACTGTGTTTGTAAGTGTTGTGGGCGAGTGGCGCTCAATGGGAAACACAGGTTGCGGGCAAGTCTGTGTCTCTCTCCCACTTCATCCTACTCGCTGCCCATGTTGTTGTATGCGCGTTCATCAACTTTGCTGGCTGCCTTCGCGTTGCAATTGATAACACTCGCACGGGCGTTGCGGGCCCACGAGGGCGCTCGCACTCTCCGTCTGTCACGACTGCGCACACACTGAAACACTGCCCCTCGACTCTCCGTTTTCCTCAAGTTTCCAACACTACCTCCTTTGATACCACCCGCACCTCCATACCTCGACAATGTGGTGTGTATAACTCGCGAATCAGAGCAACTAGTATTGCTTATGGCTAGGGATATACTAGGTTTCAGTCGCGAATGAGACATACGCATGGTGAGCCTGAGTTCCCGGGCGCGAAGTTGCTTTAAATTTCCTGACGTGCTGCTATTCTATAACGTACTTACCACTTGAAGTTGCTGCGACTCCGAGTCAGGCTTCTTTGTTATTGTTTTGACTTTGTTGCGCTTTGCACCGGGAAGGCTCTACATCAACCATCTTCATGCCAGACAGCAGTGCCCGCAAGCCTTCTCATTGTCGCCTCGAGACTCGCGCGCTCGGTTCAAGTTGTCTGCAGTGCATCGAACTTCGTGCCGCGATGGTCTGGCTGCATCGCGGAATTTGGATTGAGTTCTATGCCGCGAACTTTCTGCCGCATGGAGCAGCCTCAGGCTGAACTCAATCGATGAGTCAACACACGCCTGAGCCATGCAGATCAGGACACTTGACAGTCTTCTCCGCTGGCAGACTCAGACAGTCGATGTCTGAGGTTCCAATTGGCTCCAGCGGCGGAAGCGTCCCTGAACATGTGCTCTGTGCCACACACAGTGGCATGTACACAGAGTCCGAGTCAACTTGAATGGCATGGTGATGAGTGGCCAGCGTATACGTACGCTGTCCCTGATCCTTCGAAAGGAATGGCTGCCACTTCTTAACGACTCATCGAAGCCACGGGGCACTGCACGGCGCACCCACGCTGGCGCTATATGTCCCTCCCTACATTCAGCGAGCGTCCAGTTCTCTACGTCTTTGTCACTCACCCTCACGGCAGCCCACCAATGAATCCAAACGTGACGCCAGAAAGCTACATCCGGGTTTTCACTCTGAACTGCTGGTGAGTAGTGGGCCAATCAGACCCGTACGACGCTGGTAGTGATGCATCGACTACCCCAGGGGCCTGAAGTACGTGTCAAAGGACAGGGCCCAGCGGATCAATGCGATAGCTGCCTTTCTTGCGGCGGCACCATATGACATTGTCTGTCTTCAAGAACTCTGGGTCAAAGCCGACTTCGAAGTTGTGCACGCATCCGTTTCAAGACACCTGCCATTCGTGAAAATGTTCCATAGGTGGGTTGGGCTGCAGCTCTCTAACGAGGGCACAACTGAACTCTACATGCCGGTTAAAGTGGCGCAGTTGGCGCAGGACTCGTCATTTTCTCGCGTTTCCCTATTGTCGCTGCGACGCTGCAATCATACAGTCTCAACGGTTCTCCTCTCGACCTTCAAGGAGCGGACTGGTTCTCAGGCAAGTCAGCCGCCAGCGTGCTTGTGAAGCACCCTATACTAGGACAGCTACAAATATTCAACACACACGTTCGTCCAAGTCCTCATACAGTATCCAGTGACTATATTGATATCGATTACAAAGCTCTTCTCTGAGGGCGGTGACGATGGTCCGGAGTATCTTCGTGCTCACAGACTAGTCAATGCCTGGGAGTTCTCCAAGCTGGTCAAGCAGTCGGCAGAGATCGGCCGCCACATCATTGCGGTGAGGGCTCATGCCTTATGCGCGTCGCCTGTGCTGAAGTGCCACAGGCTGGTGATTTCAATAGCGTGCCACACACCCTGCCAATGACCATCGTTCGCGAACATGCAGGACTCCACGATGCGTGGGCCGCACTACATCGACTACCTCCCCCGGAGACGCAAATGAAAGCGGCTCTAGACCCTGTGGACGCACTCTCGCTATATGGCTTCACGTACGACTCCCCTCTTGATTCGTACGCGTCGCTCCCGCAGTGCAAGGGGCACGCGCTCGTTCCTCAGGGCAAACGCCTCGATTACATCTTCTTCCGCAATCCGGAAGCATCAATACCACCCTTTGTCAGCAGACCACAGCTGATCCCTAGCGAATGCAGCGTCATACTCTCAGCGCCCGTCCCGGGGCATTCCTTCTCCTACTCGGATCACTTTGGCGTTGAGGCCACCTTCAGGATTGTAGAAGGGGGTACCATGTCGGAACCGCTCTGCATTCCGTCCTTGAAGGCTTCCCCGACCATTTCTTCCGCTGCTGCTCCAGTTAGCGCATGCTCGACCGGGGGAACGGGTCTCAGCCACGGTTCTGCGATGATGGTGATCAGTGCACTGAAGACGTTCTTGGGCCGATCTAAGGCCCGTGCACGCAACCAGATGCGAATTTCCGCCGCGAGCTCTCTGCTACTGCTCGCCGACCTCATTGGCACAGGCTGGTCACCCAAGGGCTACTTGACCCCCATCTTCGTTCTCGTTGGTTCCATCGCTACGTGGGTCGCTACGACTATGTTTAACGTCGGCTTTCTGTATGGGAAGTGGGAGGCGAAGGCTCTGCAAAATGCCATTGAAGAGTTGGAGTTGTACGTACTCAATATCGGTGACAGTTTGTAAGACTCGGACCCTGACCTTCTCGATCTTTGGTGGAGCACGGCGGCACTAGGCGCAGCTAGCTGTATTTCTACTAAGCTTAATGGGGTCTAACTCACCGGCATTGCTTTCATATTACATCCAATCTTGGCAAGGATTTTACCGGAATGACCATCGAGGTTTCCACACCGCTGTATGTGTGGATCAATACAATGCTAGGATCTGACGCTCGAGAATACTGCGATTGCACTTGGTCGCCCAGTTGAGGTGCGGTGAAACCATATGCAGTTTAGCTAACTTGACGTTGTAGGGTTCTCAGGTTCTGGGGCCTGGGTCCTGTGGAGAGTTTGGTTTGAAACCCCGCTGAGAACCATTGGACACCACACCTATGCAGGAGGTCGTGCGCACATATATCGATACAGACCGATCCGGGTCTCACATCCGATGTAACATATATATATATACTCTGTCATATTGGGGGACCAGGCGGGGAGCCAGCAAACCTCGCTATCATTGACCTCCCATGGAGCCCAAGGTTATCAGTACCTCCGAGTCTCAGTAAGTACGCCAGTCTTCGAGTCTCAGTATTAGCTGACATATATACGTAGTGACACCGCGGGAACCCTTGTCAGCCCCAGCTTTGGGTTACTGTTACAGAAAACCGCAATTTTCGCTATGCAGTTGGCCGACAACGACGCACAGTATGTACTACTACAGAGCGATACGTTAAGGAATATTTCCTGCATCTAATGTGACTCATAGGGTCGCTTCTGATTCGGCATTCGATTCTACCCCTCCTCAGAGTGTACCTTCCGGTGTCATCGCCGATGAACTCTCCGATACCAACCTCGAAATGGTCAAGGATGGAGTACATCGTGCTACTGAGCTCATGAAAGAATTCGAAGGGACGGGAGACCTGCAATTCTCTGATGACGCAGCCGCTCTGCTCGAGTCGCTCCTCAAGGAAGTCCCAGTCAATGACCCTCACAGGCATAGCCTCCTCTTCGGTCTTTCCGTTGTGCTTTGTCGTCGCGTGGAGATACAAACATCACGGAAATCCACGGAGAGAATGGTGGACCTCCATCGGGCTCTCAAGCGGTCTGTACTTTTAGTTCGACAGGCTCTCGGATACTCGCCCGCCTCCATGGGCATCAAGGTTCAATATTTCCATCAACTCGGGCATGCGTGCTCGATGTGGAGTACGGTGTTTTCAGCCAAATGGGATGAAGAGAATGTCCTCTCTCTACTCAGCGAGCTCGATGCGGAGCAGAGAGCGGCAGAGGAGGACCAGACTGGCGATCATATGACCGGGACGGTCCCGGCGGTTATAATGGCCAGTGCACTTTCCACCGCCTATGGCGCGACACACTCGGTGTACTACCGCAGGAGGGGGAGGGAGCTGTATCGTCGTATTCTCAGGTAACACAGAATTATGGCTCACCATGATCCCTCCGCTGATTTTGCATATGCAGTTCAGTCAGAGATTCGATGCCGCTCGAGACAATGATTCATGTTGGCAGCATGTCGACAATCCCCGAAATGTTGCAGCAGTTCAGACGACTCCAGTTCATGACAGAATCATTCATCCCCTTTGTTGTCCAGCTCATGGCGCTGCTCATGCAGAGACTCGTAGAGGTCCCCCTCAGTTCAGTTGTGGGCCGTCGCGCTGCAGCTGTGGCAATGAAAGCCGGCTTCGTGGACAAGGGAGTCGAATGGCTGGAACAATGTCTTATGATTGTCTGGGGTCAAATGAACCTTCGTGCCCCCGCACCATTGGACATCACTCGTCTTCGTGATACCGAGGCCGACGTCGACGGGAGACTGGAGAGAATTTGCCTTGCATTCCTAGGTGTATGTGTTGATGTCGATCTCGCGCAAAATGGACACGCTTCCGTTGCCTACCCGGAGCGGATGGCATACCGTCTCGTGGAGGAATGGCTCGGGCTCGTGCAGGAGGCCCGCTCTCATCCATCATTCAGCAATCTGTTTATTCCTGGCTCCTTCGAGAGCCTCCGCGCTGCCGCACGTACGACACCTGTCATCATGCTGAACCTCTGGGGGTCGCAATGTGATGCCCTCATCATCCGGAATGAGAAGGACTACATCAAACATAACCTGGATGGCCTGACCGAAGAGGTTGCAGCCGAGTTGCAGACAATGCTTCGCAGCAGTCTGCACGAATCGGGGATCCGTTCTCGAGGCGATACGACCGATGGCGACGTTGAACGCAAAGGTGAAAAGCGCTCTCTATACGGAGGTATAAAGGACGTCCTGGTATTCCTGTGGAGGAAGGTCGTGAAGCCCATTCTTGATGTCCTAAAATTGCAGGTCAGCCCGTCTGCTTTCTGTGGATGTTGACCAATATGTACTCAATGATATAACAGCCTGTCGAAGACGGAACACTCGACCCTCCGCGCCTTACATGGTGCCTTACAGGCCCAACATCCTTCTTCCCATTGCATGCTGCCGGTGATTACAGCACTCAACAAAGGGGCACAAAAGTTTACGACTACGTTGCGTCGTCATACACCCCAACGCTGTCCATCCTGGCCAATGCAAACAATACAGTCACTCAGGGCCGCCCCCATACTTACTCGAGAAGCATCCTTGCCGTCAGCCAGCCGTACACCAAGGGAAAACCGTCCATCCCAAAAACTGTCCATGAGGTCGAGGCGCTCATAAAGACACTGCGAGAAATGCCACAGAACGCCGCCCCGCCGTACACATGGTTGAATGACACCGCAGCGACCAAGGAGGCTGTATTGGCAGGCATGCAGTCCAGCAGCTGGGTGCATCTAGCATGCCACGCTCAGCAATACCCGCTCAACACGAGCGAAAGCGCGTTCCTCGTTGCGGAGGGCGAGTCATTGACACTCGCGGACATCTCCGCAAATGCATCCCCTGAGGGAGGCGAACTGGCGTTCTTATCCGCATGCGAGACTGCCTCAGGCGACTTCGACTTATCTGAAGAAGGCATTCACCTCGCCGCAGGAATGCTCGTCGCGGGATATCGCACCGTCATCGGGACAGCGTGGTCGGTACGGGACAGCGACGCCCCAGTGATCGCGGAGGCCGTCTACAAGCGGCTCTTGCGCGATGGGCAGGTCAACAGCATGGACGCCGCCGTGGCACTGTACCATGCGACGCGCCTGCTGCGCGAGAAGGTCGGTCAAGACAACCTCATACGATGGGCCCCGTTCATGCATTTCGGCATCTGAAGATACATGATGCTAACGAATTATTTTGTTAACAAAGTACTCTGCGTCGAGTAAACTTGTATAACAGACCGTTGCTTCGCCCCGCGACCCCTAAAGCTAGAAGCTTGAAGTCCTCCGTAAGTGCGTATGGGATACAAACGTAGGTTCAGTGAAACGATGTGTCCACAAAAGGCCTTGAACTCCTCAGGAAAAGCGGGCAGAGCCAGTTGAGGTCGGGTCGATGTCTGGCAGAATCATGGGGGCTGCGTCTTCTTGCCATGGGCTCTTAACAAGATTACACTGTCAGGGGAACCGGGCATTCGTATAACAAGAGCTGTTCCATACAAAACCACAGCCATGCCTCCACTCAAGCAGAGGCCCTGGAGTGTACTAGCGACATGGCATCCACTACGGTCTACGCAGCCAACGCATAAACGACGGGCGACGGCATATCCGCCTCCTACTCGCCCAGCACAGGCCGAGAGTACGCGCGCGCAGCAGCAAGGTCGTGCCAGAGTGCGTATGTCTCGAGGACCCTTGGATCGTAAGGCATATCCAAGCCAGAAACGGGGGCGACGGGGTCCCTATCGACAGCCGTAGGCTCGAGAACAGGGACTGGGCTTGCCGCCAGGGTGGACATCGCGCGCAGCCAACCGTCGATATCCGGCACGGGCAGCGGTACGTCCGGAGATGCATACAAGTCTGTACCAGGCGCACTGGATGAAGGAGGCACAGGGGGCGCAAGTATTGCACATTGAAGACAAGCCGTGCACGTAATCGGATCTGCGCAGGGAGCGCCGGCGACCACGTCTTGCCTGTGATTACACGCGCACAGAGCGACGTCCATGATGGGAGCGATGTCTGACGGGGAAGTGAACGCTGAGGGCCGCGCGTCGAGGCTCAATGGAGTGCTTGCGGGCTGAGGCGGATCACAGGCGTCCGACATCGACGGTGATAGGAGGATCCGCGGCGTCTTGGGGAGAGAAGCGATAGCGTCAATAGGGTGTGACCGCTCATATGCCTGCTCGTATGGGCTATAGTGCTCCCCACGAGGCGGGCAAAGAGCACCATGGCCATGTGATCGCGGAGCAATAGGGTCGTGAGGGCAGAGTGTCGGCACATGCTCTGAGCCAGGGGGTCGGGGCAGTACCGGTCGATGTCCACCCGCGTGCGCCGACGCGACTATACCAGCTGGACCGGCAACCGGCGGGTCTCTCGAGGTCGGCGATGGCAACGTTGGCTTCGAGGTCCCACGGCGAGGAGGACGCGGGCGCGGCACACCTCTGCGGACCGACTTCCGTGGTGTCGCGCAGCCGCATCGGCCAGTATTGTCACAGTCGCACGAAGTAGAGCCTGCACTATATCAGGATAGTCGACAGAGCAAGGGATGCGATGACGTACTGTGTTCGGATTCTTCAGAAAGATCTGACGACGAGGACACCAGGGCGACCGACGCTTCCAGCACTTCAGGGGTAAGCCCGCTGGGAAACGTGGCGCTTACTGGATGCAGGGAGACACCTAATGTACACAGATGGCAGTAGGCCTTGAAGGTCAGTTCCCGGTGAGGTGCGCCTGTTATGTACTGGGAGGTCACCTTGTCTGAAGCCAGCAATTCGGGCGGCGGAGCACATACACTTGACGTGAACTTGTTTCGTCTTGCGGAGCTCGCGGCAATGTTCACATTGGGAGACTGGTCGACCCTTCTTCTTGATCTCGAAGAGCGGTCGGTCGTTGTGTTTGCAGGCGGTGGAGCGATGCCCTTTGATGCAGGTCTCGCTGTGGAGGCAGAGATGAGACACGTCAGCAAAGCAACTTCGCTCCGGGGACTCACCATGCATATTTCTTATTTGCGACTGAAACCTATATCCCTAGCCATTAGTAATACTAGTTTCCCTGATCGCAAGTCATACACACCATATTGTCGAGGTACGGGGGTGCGTGAGGTATCAATGGAGGTAGTGTTGGAAACTTGAGGAAAACGGAGAGTCGAGGGACAGTGTTTCAGAGTGTGCGAAAACGAGTTGTGACAGACGGAGAGTGCGAGCACCCTCGTGGGCCCACAACGCCCGCGCGAGTGTTATTGCGACGCGAAGGTGGCCAGCAAAGTTGATGAACGCGCATACAACAACATGGGCAGCGAGTAGGATGAAGTGGGAGAGACACACAGACTTGCCCGCAACCTGTGTTTCCCATTGAGCGCCACTCGCCCACAACATTTACAAACACAGTCCCGGATCCGGACCGAGCGTGCGCACGGGAGGAAGACTGCAGTGCTTAGTATGTACGTACTGTTACAGAGTGTTACACTACACGTATCGTACAGGACTCTTATCTACTGCTCCGTACGGAAAGCGTGTTCTATTGCCAGCTCTCGGGAAAAAGGTATGCAGACTTCCGCCCTGCTCAACTTGAATCTTACAACCTCACCAAGCACTGGCTGCTAGTGAGGCTGACTCCATAACCGGAATTACAACTCAGCTGCTCTCATGAAGTGACGAATGTGACGGGCAGCTAGTGTCCGCAACACATGGTCAATATGTATCCACTCAAGCGCAAGCGAGACTCGTCTCCCGATTGCGAGCCTGATCGTACGCACGTAGTAACCTTGCTATGATCTTACTACACTGAGCGCCGAACGTAGGAACAGGAACAACAGACACACCACTAAAGGAATGTCCTCCTTCTAAGAGGAGCGCTCGGGATGACAGCCCAATCACAAAGGGGGTACGAGTCACGACCAACTGTAACCTGACCTCGGGGCCGAATCGTACGGTAGCGTCCTCAGGCTGGGAAGCCTACACGCCGACTTACGATCAGTCTTACATCTCACAGGCTCTGATTCTTCAGTATTCTCTGCCGAGGCTGCCAACATAGATAATCGCAGTATTCCGCAAGGAGATCTCGAGAATATTGTCGTGTTGTGAGGGTCTTGCCATGCTTCTTCCAAACCCAAACACCATCTGACAATGCACCAGCGGCGATTCGTACAGTAAGTCAAGCGACGGAGACACATGGGTACGCCGTTGGATACTCAAGCAACATGTGCAACAGTGAACTCATGGCTCGTCACGCAGGTCGCCCATCTGGGGAGGCGATTGCGCAGAAGCGAGCCCCCGGTCAAGCCAAGCATATACAACCTCGCGTTTCCCGGGGCCACCGCCGAGTATGATCTATCCGCCCAAGTGTCCCGTTTCTCTGGCATGTGTTCCACAAAAACGCGATCTCCCTCTAGACCGGCGGTGCTCGATCCGGCGAAGACGACATACAGTGCGTGCCCTTCTCCTGCGTCAACATGACAATTGGTCTGACTACGCGGGAAGTTATATTCATGGGCATCAACGACTGTGGTGCCGCAGACTCAGCCGACGACCTGGAAGCAATCATCGAGACAATATTTGACGCTCTCCACGACCTATACGTCAAAGCTCAGGCGAGGCACTTTGTGCTCGTTGACGTCCCGCCCATAGACCGCTCCCCGCAAGGTACGTTTTCTCCTTACCATATCCCCACCATGCTCTTACCCCAGCCCTAGCAATCGACCTCGATACCTCCGACCGGGTGCGAGAACATGTCGCTACGTGGAACGCCTCGTTGCAAGAGCGGGCGGCCGAGTTCCGGGAAAGCGCTGCGGAAGCGAGTGTAGCAATATTCTCGTCTCACAGGGTGCTTGCGCGGGTGCTCGATGATCCAGAGGAGTACGACTTCTGTGAAGACGACACCGTTGACGAGGGCGGGCGGATTTGGCTAGATGAGTTGCACCTGACGTCGGAGGTGCACGATATATTGGCCAAAGAATTTACTACCTTTCTGTTCGGGTCCGTTTAATTCATCCCCTGCTCATACGGAATTGTTACCTGACAGCTCACGCCACCGCCGCACCGTGACGATGTGTATGCGATATGATTTTCGGCTGTCTGGTGACCCGCACAAGCTCGCATAAAACGAGCATATGTAATCTTACAGCTCTCAACCTCGACAAAATGCAGCCACTACTCCAATAGTGTTCAGCGGTAGTTCTATGAAAAGTTGTGGTACGTCGTCACGGTCATCTGCAGCGACGCCTCCTCACTGCCAGTCGCGACTGGGAGGTGAATTCAGTCACAACTGAATACTGCCCATCGATGTACGAGGATCTGCTCACGTTATGGCCCGGGGTCGGGTATAAACCGCAAGTCCAGGATCCCACGGGCCAACCATGGAGCGAACAGCGCGGTGAGTCTGGGTTTTATATAGGCCATTACCTTCGCAGACTCCGTGTCACACCCCCAGAATTCCATCACTACCCCACCCCTCGCGAGTTGAAGGAAGACGCTGCGGCATAGCACAGCATGGAAATCCAATACGTAGGCCTCGCCTTCTGCTTCCGTCGTCCATAGGTCCCGCACAACCCGAAATCCCCCGGATGAACGGAAGAACATGTGCACATAGAGGACTTCCAGTTGCGGACTATTTACGTCCGATATTACAGACACGAGGTTGCGCACAAGTGCAGAGGGCGATGGGATGACGTCGCGCAAGGTCAAGACCAATTCTTGAAGGGAGGTGTTCGAGACTAGGCGTGGCATCCACTGTGCATCTAACAATGCGGCCACATCAGATAATCCCTCAGATTCCACGAGACAATAACGGCGGACCTGTACCACCAGGCCAGCTCCATCTGAACGACTGCAGCGCAGGTCCGCAGGTCTTGAGCACGTGAGTAACGCCTTCTACTACATCTGCCGTCGGCCCTACGTTGTCTGCGTGCTCGATCTCGAGCTCCGTGAGCTGCATGCATGACTCCGGAGTAGACACCAGGACCAACAGCTCCCTTGCACATGCTGTCGGCACGTATCGCAGCGTCAAGCTAGAGAAGGGGCGAGTGCGGCCGGTGGCTCCCTGGTCTACTACCATACCGTCTAGCCGGCTAGGGTGTCTCCAGCCTGAGCTAGTAGGAATGCCGAATGTCGCGAGGTCGCGGAGCTCAGGGAAGTGTGAGATGAAGCGTGCAAGGTCCGCAACGGAGCCGAAAAAATCCACGTCGAGAGCTAGCGAGGTGACACAGGAAGGGAATGATGCGCATACTGCCAAGATATTATGGACCGTCATTCGATGGGTACTGTTCGGCGAATCCCAGCGGTCCGACGCTCCTGGAGATGCGACGAGCCGCATGAATCTGAGATTCCGGTTGTCCTTCCGTAAGGGGTGGGATGCGAAGGTTGTTAGGACACGATCGAGGAGCTGGATGTTGTTGAGCATGAGGGACTCGAGATTTGGAAGTGCGGCCACAGTCCTGCGTAGGTCCCAGGCACTGCGTAGACAGCATGCAGTGAGCTCCAACTTTGTGATGCCCGTGAAGAAGGCCAGGCAGTCAAAGAAGCGGCTATGTGGCCTCGTAAGGGACCAGTCGATACAGTGGAATTGCAAGCTAGACACGGTTGGTGGGATATTACATCCCGGCAAAATCATCGGGAGAAGATGGGCGAACGGCCTGCGAGAGTCATCGATGACCACAATAGCGAGTACGATGTCGATATACGTGTTCTGCTCTCCGAATGGCTTGTTTCTGTTCAGGCGAAACCAGCGTGCGTAACCAGAAAGCGCCGCCCGGTTCTGAATCCCGAGTGTCGTTCTGCCGCAACACTCGTAGTCCTTGAGATGGTACAGAGCAGGAAAGAGAAAGGCACGACAGACAAGGCAGCATCGCGCCAGTTCAGATGGACCATCCCAAAGAAAATCGATGATGTGTTCCAGCACCTCATGTGGTAAGTGCAAAGAACCACTGGCAGGACGAAGCATCATCAACCGTTCATTGTCGTGATAAGTAGATATGCACCATACCTGGAAAAGATGGCATGAGAGAATCCAAGAAATTCTAGATCTCGGAAGCCTGGCATTGACACTGCGCAAACATCCAAGTTGAAGATCAGCGTAGGACAGCATCCGCTGCTCGCTGCTTTACCTTATCAACCACGGAAATCATGAGTACAATGTTGCTAGAGCTCGTGCTGGGGCGGATCACTATGAGGCCTGAAGAGCGGAAAGAAGGTGGATAGGGCACCGCAACAAGCGTGCGAAGACTTCCGATACTTAGCCTGACTTCCGCAGCCGGTGGCGACATTGTGATATGATCCCCACGTAGCTTGAGACACAGTGACATCTGCTTCCATTAAACTATGATAACGAGCCCAAAACAATGAAATTCGGCAGTCTAGATCCTTTGCCTGGTTGGGTGAAACGCAGAAATGTAGCCGACGGACCCTTGGCTCGTGCGGCCGATAGTGTCAACCGTAGACCATGGCAGATACAGATAGTCGTAAGTTATGTCGGAAGAGCCTATCGGGCCCTAAGATCCGCTCTGCAGTATTGTCTGTGAGCACGTGCTAGTCACTACCAAGTCGGAAGCGTCCAGAGCAACGTACCAGTACACAACAGCAGATTCAATGAGGCGATCCAGGACAACCTCGTGGTCATACCCTAGGATGGATGGAGGCAAGTGATCCCACCAGTCGTCAGTATCCTTCGTGGAGCGCGTGTTGAGTGCCTTCAGCTGTTCCCAATACTCCGGGTAGAACCCACTGCACTCCCAATCGAGGATGCCCGACAGCTCAATGCTGCCGTCGGGCCCGTCGACTACCATGATATTCCGCGGATGGAAGTCGCCATGGGTGAACACGATGCGGTGATCGTCTCGGAGCATGGAGCGTAACCAGCGCTTGAAGCCTGGAGCTGGGCGAGAGGATGGTGACTCCAGAAGGAAATCGTTGAACTGCGCCTCTGAGTAGATGGAGGTAGCGCTGACGCGCTCGTGTCTCCGGACGTCCTTGCAGAGTCGTTGGCCTGCAGGAGAACCAAGCGGTGCATCGCATGGACACTCCAGAGCGCGAATAGTAAGGAGGGCAGCGTCCAGCGTATGCCCGATGTGCATCTTCTCGTCTCCGGAGAGCGTCGGCCAGCGTTTCTCCAGAGTATCTCCAGCGACGAGGGTCATGAATAGGAAGGATGTAGATGCGACGGTGACCAGGCCCAGCGCGCGAGGCGCGGGGACAGCTGGACAGTGCTCTTCTACGAACCGCAATATAGCATGTTCGTCGTGATCTTGGTGCCGTCCGACTTTGACAACGATGTCTTCACTAATCTGTATCACCGCACGAGTAGCCAACTCCCATATTGGCTTAACACAGAGAAGACGGCAAAGAAGCTGTGATGAAAAGCCTTCCATGGACTCCCGTGGGATGTCGAGTGCGCTGAAAATGAGCGGCGATAAGGGAAAGACGACAGAATGGGGTAGATCGCAAGTCAAGGGTATGGAGGGTCGCGGAGTGGGGCAGTCATAATCGCAAGGAACTGGCGTAGAGGGGGCAAACTTGGCAAACGGCGCTAGTGCTTCACAGAGATTATTTTCGAGGATGCCCGACAGCTCAATGCTGCCGTCGGGCCCGTCGACTACCATGATATTCCGCGGATGGAAGTCGCCATGGGTGAACACGATGCGGTGATCGTCTCGGAGCATGGAGCGTAACCAGCGCTTGAAGCCTGGAGCTGGGCGAGAGGATGGTGACTCCAGAAGGAAATCGTTGAACTGCGCCTCTGAGTAGATGGAGGTAGCGCTGACGCGCTCGTGTCTCCGGACGTCCTTGCAGAGTCGTTGGCCTGCAGGAGAACCAAGCGGTGCATCGCATGGACACTCCAGAGCGCGAATAGTAAGGAGGGCAGCGTCCAGCGTATGCCCGATGTGCATCTTCTCGTCTCCGGAGAGCGTCGGCCAGCGTTTCTCCAGAGTATCTCCAGCGACGAGGGTCATGAATAGGAAGGATGTAGATGCGACGGTGACCAGGCCCAGCGCGCGAGGCGCGGGGACAGCTGGACAGTGCTCTTCTACGAACCGCAATATAGCATGTTCGTCGTGATCTTGGTGCCGTCCGACTTTGACAACGATGTCTTCACTAATCTGTATCACCGCACGAGTAGCCAACTCCCATATTGGCTTAACACAGAGAAGACGGCAAAGAAGCTGTGATGAAAAGCCTTCCATGGACTCCCGTGGGATGTCGAGTGCGCTGAAAATGAGCGGCGATAAGGGAAAGACGACAGAATGGGGTAGATCGCAAGTCAAGGGTATGGAGGGTCGCGGAGTGGGGCAGTCATAATCGCAAGGAACTGGCGTAGAGGGGGCAAACTTGGCAAACGGCGCTAGTGCTTCACAGAGATTATTCGCGGGATGCTTGCCTGCAGGTGCGTCCTGACGTTCCGTGGCCTCTACAAGCTCTCGTGAAGGCGCGTAACTGTACAATGATCATTTTGAGCACTTACCCTTGAGCTTCTTTGCGTGGCGTAGTTCAACCGACCTCCTAAGCTCCCCATATGAGGCGTAAAGCTTGTTCAAGACTGCCTCGATGTTGGCTGCAGGGTCATGCGCAAGCGCCCTATCGATCTGTCGAAGGACAGAGACGTTCAGGTTGCGAAAGCCACGTTCTGCCATGGAATATCGTTCGAAGCTTACATTTGCGATTAAATAAGCAGTTGAATCGGAAGGTAGAGCATTCGGCTTACTGCGTTGTATCTCAGGTGCAGGCCCGCCGTTGGACTATAGGCTCATGATCGTGACAGTCAGTGAAGTGTACCGGCGTGTGCGCCACGCAGCAATTCCCGGGAGGAGGAGGAGAGGACATAGGTACTACTTAAGGTAGTTCGACACGCAGCAGGCGTTGCTCGGCAAATCCCGCGCATGACTAGATCTAGATATATGGGCACTCGTTCCTTTCCCATGACCGTTCAGTAGAGCGGCTTGACACCAACCTGGTATGTTGTTATCTTTGACATCTGACTTCCTGGGCTGAGCTAGCATACGTCAGATCGGATGCGTACCAATGGCCGACGCGAGCAAACTGAAGGCGCGCCGTCGCTCCGAATACCCATATTTTCTGTCCCATCGCACGCGCTGGTACGTTTCACCTTGCTACTCTCGTAACTCGAACTCAGAGCGTCACTTCTGATACAGGAGCGACAATGACCAGTATGCGCATGTAAACAACTCCGTCTACTACCATTTCTTCGACTCTATTGTCAACACGTATCTCATCAAGCACTGCGGATTATCCCCGATCGACTCGAAGCAAATCGGTCTCGTCGTCTCCTCCTGGTGTGATTTCTTCTCCCCTGTCTCATTTCCCGCCGTTATCGATCTTGGATTACGCGTCTCAAAGCTCGGGGCCAGCTCCGTCGCATATGAAGTAGCGGTCTTCGAGGAAGGACATGACGTACCCAGTGCGGTGGGCGGCTATACGCACGTATTCGTCGACAGCGCGAGTCGGAAGAGTGTACAGATGGAACGTAGCATTCGCAGCGGCCTGTTCAAGCTCTGCAAAGATGGACCAGGTTCCGCGAAGCTCTAATATTACTGGATCATGAGTATGTACCAGTGCCCACGAGGCTCATCCCCGATAATGCGTGCGCCGCAACATAGACTGGAAGCCGCTGGCATTCCTGCACGAGCCCCCGACGACAAACCGCGTTGTATGCGGAGTGAGAATGAACCTAGTATGTCCACGGTCCCATCCTTGGTTGACGGCATGGCTGATGCGACACAACTTCATACGACACCGTCATGACATTCCGTAGAATCACTAGTCATCCATAGTCAAGTGTTGCTCGAGGCCGCTCCGCCAATTGCATACCGCAGGCATCCGCGGACCGCGCGACGCAACGCTGCATCCGACCCGAGATGACCAGACAAGACGCGTGCGGGACCGGTGTGTCCCAAGGTGCGTCCAGGTCTCGAGGCTTATACTTAGCGATTGTCGACCACTAGCAGAACGCGCTCGGATGCGATATAGCGTCGCGCCCGCACAAACCGCGCTGTACCACCGGGTGCATACGGCGACGTCGGGCTCCGCTTTCGCGCCCCATGTCTTCAAGCCGTCCTCCTTTCTAGAGCGGCCGCGCCCTATAGTATAGCCGATCTGAGGCCTCGATATGTGCACACTGCAGACCCGCAGAGAATCACAAGACTCACAAGACGCATCCTTCGTAGTTTCTATCCATCGGATCAAGGCCACTCACGTCATAGGTGAACGCGCCTTCATAGTTGATTCTACAGTACGATCCATTACTACGACTGATAAGGTACCCAAGGAAAGGAACGTGTGCGACTAAGGTGGGGTCAGGATACAAACTTAAAGTTACTGCGCCAAACTGATGATAACTACACAATAAATCAAGAATCCGCCTGGCGTACCGCGCAGGATGATCGGAGCCCGCACGTGCGTCTATGACAGCTTCTTGCGTGACAGACGGCGCTGTTCCATGTCTGCGCGCGTCATCTGCGTGTCAAGCAGCGTGTCCCAGTGGACGAAGAAGGGCTGTGCATAGTTTGACTTCATGCCAATCGCCTGTGAAGAGACGCGCGCGCGCATCAGCATCGTCCAAACCCTGTGCCACGCGTCTCGGGGCTGCCCCACTGACCTGATGGTGGATGTCGTGGTAGTCCGCGTTGTTGCTGGTGAGGCGCTGCAGCGGGTCGAACGGGAGGCGGTACCCGCAGTGATCGTCCACGCCCTTCACCGTCGCGAAGAAGAACATGAACATCGCCTCGCGCGTCGTCATCCCCGACAGCACCTCCGCGAACCCCGCCCCGACGGCCTCGAGCACGAAGCCCTCGAGCGGGTGGTTGTACGACGCGCCGAACGCGTACGGCACGTACAGCCGGTGGTGCACGGAGTGGAAGTGCTTGTAGAGCCAGCGGTTCGTGTGCATCGCGCGGTGCAGGAAGTACTGCCAGGTGTCCATGAGGAACCTGCGCCGACGCGAGCGCGGAGGCGAGGGAGGGGCCGAAGACGAGTTAGCGCGACGTTCGCGGGGAGGGCACAGGGCTACGCACATGCACCAGAGGAGCCGGAGAGTGGGAATGGCCCACCAGTATATTCCGTACAGCAGCCGCGCGCCGTCGCGGTCCATCGTCCGTGCGCCCAGTTTCTCGCCCAGGGCCCCGGAGAGGACACGGGTCAGCGTGGGCTCGAGTCGGAGCATGTTGGCGACGTGGGGCACTAACTCGCCGGACGCCTGCGCCTCCATCCAGAGCAGACCGGCAAGTGTTTGCATGACTTGCTGCAGCAGCACTGAACGTACGACCTCCCCGCGAGAGGCCAGGTTGCGCGCCATGACTTCGGGCGACTCATGGATGCGATACCTGTCGAGCCATTTCCATCCGGACACGTCAAGGACATGAAAGAAGATTGAGGATGACCAGTAAGCAAGTATAGGAACAGCGAGAGAGAGAATGGGGTCCGGACACCAGTCGAGGAGGTGGGCCTGTGTGTTGTAGTAGAAAGGACGATGTGTGGATAGGTAGTGCGCCTGCGCTGGACTGAGTGCTGTGTAGGATGGTGAGTAGGTATAGTTCATGGTGCAAACGCGGGTCGCGGGCGACGAGGGAAATAATGAAAACCTTCAGTCGCCCCGTCCCGCTCTTGACAGGGTATAAAAAGATGGCGGTCGCATACCTGTGTTCGCACTGTCTAAATATAGAACAAGACACACAGACGCCCGCCTGAAACCGAATGGCCCCATGTACCGTACCGAACCGGCGCGCGTATATCCGGCTGGCGCGGAGTTGCAGTCTGCATTGGCCAGGCCAGCCGCAGAATGAACCTCCTGACTGCCTATGAATACTTTACTTTTGTCCCGCGAGGAGCACCTTCATCCACATATTTTACCTGCCTTCATTGAAGACTTTGATCAGGAGCTCCCCACGACGCAGGCCGAGAACTCACCGCGGGGCCGATTTGGGCTTGCAGATGTCAGATCTCGAGGCGCACGGCCGCATCTAGATCTTCCGCCTTCACACACGACGCCCCGGGCAGCCGCCGATGAGTCTCGCCTCGGTGCCAACTGATGCGTGCACCGGGCGGTGCGACATGACTCCTATGTTGAGTTGACAAGGATCGCGTCGCCTTGTGGAGGAGATGTCGCGGTGAGCCACTGATGACGCGGGCGTACGCGTTGAACGTTGAACTTTCGGTAGACATTCACCGGGGCCCGCCACCGTGTCTTCACACGTTTCCCCAAGAGACCCTCTGCCAAGCAAATGTCGTGACCAGAGATTCTCCCCACGCGATGAACGTTCTGCACCGGGCCTCGTCGGGCAATAATAGGCTTCAACTTGCGAGTGGAAACGCGAAGAAGCGACCGAGGATTGCGCGACCGGCGACTGTAGAAGACTCGCTATCATTTTGCGTGGAGTTCTCTTCGGCCCATCGGCTTAGGGTGAGGCCCACACATTGACTAAAGGCCTCGTGTTTCCGACGTCGACGGACGCGATGAAGGTGACTGGAAGTACTTGCTTACTGGCAGCATCATGTGCGTAAGTCGATCGTGCGAGCGATGCGAAATCCTGTCGGATTCAGTAGACGACAATGGGAACAGTGCGTTCGGGAAATAGAGCATTGCAAGTGAATCACGGCCACCACGGAGAACATCTGTCGTTTACGCAGGCTGCGAGGATGAGTCGACGAACAACGATTCTCAGCGATCAATCGAGTCAGAGGCGACGCGATGACATAATCACAATGCTGGGCACGTGCGCGCTGCCCAATGGATCCGCCTCCTCGTCCTCTTCCTCCTCTCGCTGCGTTGTCTCGACACCGGGGGGCTTGTCATATCCCCTATTGACCCTCGACGTCTGAATCATTGCTGCTCAATTCGCCAACGTAGGTCGAAGTCCCCTCCCACGCGGGTGTTATTAGCCTGAGCCACGAGGCACGACCACAATTGCGCAGGTCCTGCGCAATTGAATGATGCGCCAGTCGTCCGCGTCGGGGCTGCTTGACTCTGGGCGTGAGCACTGCATGAATGCTTCCGACTGACAGCCTTAGAATCACGCTGTCAACTTGGATATCATGAGCGAGCGCAGCGTTGAGTGCGGTAGCTCGAAGCCGCTGCTGCGAATATTGGTGAGTTAACACGTTATACTCGCTGTTGCACCGCTTTACTGTTGTACTCACGGCTTCGCTAGGATACGAGCGACGCGCCGCCATGTGCAATCAACTGCGCTGTCACTATACGCGGCTGCGTTATAGCCGCGTGTCTTCTAGATCAACATCGGAACCACATCGTCACTCACAAAGCAGCATGATGACATCTTGCGGTATCGTTCCTTTACGACATCCCTGTCCGACGATCCGCACATCAAACTACCGCGCGCCGATGAAACAGCAATGTGCCTTGCCTTCACATATTATAAGTTACTGCGACGCTGTACCTCAACCGAGTGGGAGCTGAGCTGCTCCACGGTCGACAACCCCCCTATTTGCCTAGAATGAGTATGGCATGTGTGCTGTATATGCTGTGATCCACGCACCGGGAACATCTTTGCTGTTCTTCACGGTCTCGGAGACCGAGGATAAGGTAGGATTCGGCTCTACCCCGAGGGTCATAGTGCCGCGGTCCACCCATGGAGCGAAAAGGGTAGAAACGAGGCATTTGGCAGATGCTGCGATCTTCATCTTCGAGGCTTTGCTGCGGCTCTCCACGCCAATATCCACGCGCACCCCCTTCTCCGGTAATCTCAGGAAGAGTTCTGAGCTCAGCACGGTGTGAAATGCTTGGATGTTGATGGGAGTCTCCGCGCTGACGCAGTGACGATCTGGCACACGCTCCGAGTCCGAGCTTTCGTGATCTTTGAGACAGATGACGACGCAGACCTTCTTGAGGTGGGAACTAGTGATGCTTGTAATAAAGTGAACGAGCGCACGCTCGAGTGTGCTCAGTACTGGGGGAACATCCAAGAGTTCGAGGGCTAGATCTTCCAAACACACGTTGGAAACGAGGTCTATTTGCGGTTTGTAATTGAGGTCTAAGTCTAAGCTCGATTTCAACGGATTCCCGGCTATGACGCAAACGCGACGTTGGACGAACCTCTACCCCAAGTCCACCCCAGGTCCAGCTGCTTCAAAGTCGAGCCTGCCAAGCGAAGCGTGTGTATCATGCTGGAGAGCAAGCGGCCTGTCGGGCCCGCGCTGTCTTCGTGCGAGATGCGTAGTTCTTCCAATTTGCAGCATGAATGCGGGGTCGAAACCAGGGACATGAGTTGCATCGTGCAAGTTGTACTCGTAGATCGCAGCACGAGGCTGTGTAGAGGGTGATAGGATCCGGCCACCCGCAGCTCCTCCGCACTTTGATCTGTCCACTGCGAGCCGGTCGGGCTGTGTTTCGCCTCCACGGACAAGTGCGTGAGTCTGGGGAAGCCGCGAAGAAATTGGGACAGACGAGTAGGTGTATCGAAGTAGTCCAGCTCCAGTGAGAGTTCATCGACAGATGAGTAAACCGCGCACATGCTGGCGATCGTCTGTCGGTGGCTAGAATCGGACGATGTCCAGCGGTCCTCTCCGCCTGGAGGGCAGTGTAGACAGATACGCACGAGCTTCTTGCTTGTCTGAACATTTTGGCTATGAATTGGTGTCACGATGCTGCCCCGGAGGGCACTACCGACAAGCACGGTGATGCCGCTGAGTGTCAAGGTTGCGAGCTTGGGCCTCCGTAGTTCCGACGCGCTGCCGAAACGGCACTGGGAAAGTGTGAGCTCGGATACGTTGGAGTAGTAGGAGAGATAATCGAAGAAGGTGCTGTGCGGATGTCTGGCCGCCCAATCCAGGCCTTCGAACTGTAGGCACGTTGTGCCCGGCACATCGCAACCCGGAAGCAAGAGCGGAAAGAGGTGCGCAAAAGGTCTTCGCGGATCCTCGTAGATCTCTAGGCGAAACGTTCTTCGGCTGATTGTTCTGTGCTCCTTCGCCCTGAGCGCGCGAGCGAAGAGCCCCAGGATTGCTACACTAGAAAGGTTGGGGGCGTAGAACTCAGTCAGATGTTGCAGGGCAACTGGCCGGAATGCACGGCAGACCATGCAGCATCGGGCGAGTGCGACGGGCTTATCCCACAGAAAGTCTAGAACATGTCCATAGACTTCCTGAGATAGATGCGGATGCGAATCGCTGTCGCATATGTTGGATTAGCCTATCAGGTATAGGCAATATAGGTAGGATATAGTACTGACCTCGCGTGCGTAACCTGACACAAGGAGACCGTACCGTACAGGTCTGAGATAAGCGCAAGATCCAGGCGCCTTTCCGCGGGTCGAATGGTCGTTGCAATGATTGGCGGGTACCGGTGAAAGTGGCGAGTGCGTCACGGCGAGTACTATAGTATCGAGGCTTCGCCGCACGATGATGAGAACACTTTGTTGAGATGCTAAATCAGGTATGGTAGGTGTGACACATGAGCCATTACCTGAGACTTTATCGGTAGCGTCAGTGATGTTCAGGAGGCCTTCAACGTTCAACGTTGCCCTAATAGCTGCAGCGTGCGAATGACAGGCCCGCAGCCAGTGCCATCACAGACAACACTTCGAGTTGACTCACCTACCTAAGTAGTCACTGATGGTCGTACAACATAGCTGCCTCCAACTACAAATCGGAAATTATAAAAGGTTGAGCGCGAATGGTGCCGACGTCGAGTCGCGTACGTTTGCCAGGCTGCAGGTCAGTGGAACAATTCCTGAACTGCGTTCGCTGAGTCGGAGAGAAGCAAGTACCGCGACGCATGTTACGTAACGTGTGACCCAGCCCGCGCTTGTCGCCAAGCTTAAGTTACTTACGACCGCAACAACGCCTTTTCATTGTGCTTGCTGTACATAACTGCTTGCTTCTCTATCTCACCTTCGTACTTCCAGGTCCTTTTGTCAACCTTTTCGACAGTCTTTCCAGCATTGCAGAAAACCACTCGACGGCGGTGCTGACCCTCCCAGGCTCGTACTGTTCTATTCTCAGCAAACGTCTCAGCTTCCGGTCTTAGTCTTTTCCTGAAATCAAGATGAGTGCTCGAGTACCCTTCATGCCCCAACGCCCCGCGTCTCGCCAGCAAGAAAGCACCAACACGTCCACGCACGGCGTTGCTCACGACACCTTCCGGCCCAACGGCCTGCTCTCCAGCGCCGGGCCCACCTCTCATGACCCCTCTCCGGACATGTCCTTCCCGAAAGACGCGCATATACCCACCCGCCACAGCGCCGAAGCGGCGCTGAAAGCCGCGAGTAACAAGCCGCTCAACCTCGCCGGCCTCGCGAAGCGCAAGCCCGCTCCTCAGCCCGGCCCTGGGCAGAACTCGCGCAAGTCCTTCGACGGCTCTGCCCCACTCAAGCCGTTCCTCGCCCCGAGCCAGGCCCACCGTCTTGCTGCTCCGCGCCCGTCCTCGCCGTTCTTCTTGGGTGCTGGTCCCGCTGTGTCTGGTTCCGGTCCTGGTGCTGCTCCTAGCCTGAATGCGAGCTTTTTGTCGACTGATGGCTTCCGCCCGCCCATCCTCCCTGCACAAACCAGGATGGCACCCTTTGGCGACGACCTGAACGCAAATCACGCGCATATAGCCGGGTCTGCTGCCCGCAACGCATCTTCTGGGCCCACTAGCGGCGGGGATGGCTCCGGAGACGCCTCCGGTCCTGCAGACAGATACGAAGGGCTCTACTCACTGGGCTTCAACCCCGCCAACCGGGCACGCACAGCGTCCCAGCCGTCTCTCGAGAAGATCAACGAAGCGGATGACGAAGAGGAGGCCCCGCATACAGGCTCGGACGACGCCCCGGACGACGTCCCCCAGCACGGCCTCCGGCGGTCGACGAAGCGCATCCACGAGCACGAGCACGACTACGAGGAGGACGCGTTCGCGTACGGAACCCAGGCGAAGCGCTACAAGCCGGACGGCCCCGGCCCCGCGGTGAGTCGCGCCCGAGCTCGTCGCACCTGCTCACACGACCGCGCTCGCAGGACGAGTTCGGCACGCACTACTCGCGCGGCCCGACGCCCGACATCCGCGGATACACCGCACCCGAGGACTACCGTGCCCCTTCCGAGTCCCGCGCCCCGTCGCGCATGTCGGTCGCTCCCCCGTCGGCTCAAACTCAACCTGTGGTGGTGGAGCGCGGCGAGGCGTTGTACAAGCTGCTTGGACAGGAGTTGACGGTGTTCGTGGAGGGCCATGTGGACGCGTACGAGGAGGCGAAGAAGCGATGGTCTGAGTGCTCGATGGAGGAGTGGCGCGCGGGCGCAGACGGTGCGTAGTCTCAAGATAGGTCGCGTCAGCGTACTCAATGAAGGCCTTGCAGAGCTCACAGCGAAGTTTGCGAAAATGCTGGACGTCGTGCGTTGATTTCTGGTGGCTGATACGGGACCCGCTGATATTTTGCTGAACTGGCAATAGGTCAAGGATCATATGACGTGCGTTCTCCATTTCGCCTTTCCTTGCTCTGAGTTTCTGCCCTGCTCGGTTTCGTTGTTAATCTCTGCGAGCAGGGCGAAGCTCTCGCTCTATGCTTCACTCCACAACGCAGTCGCGTCACACAAGTCTACGCTTTCGGAGCGGGACAAATTGCTCACCGAGGCTCGCGAGAGCTTGGTCAAAGAGGGAGGTGCCGTCGTGGGTGGCGGGGGCAGCGCCGCTGCCTCCGCCCTGCGCTCAGAGTCGTCGGCTCCAGGCGAGTAGATTGATGCTGCTCGTGCCTTTCTTCGACGGATAGATACAATAGGGTATGCAAATTCGCAGGTAGATGTTGTACACACGTATGTTTCAGATCAAACACCCCTGTCCCTGGTCGACTCACGACGACCGTTCGATGAGCTCCTGCACGATCTTCACCGCCCGCTTGAACTTCGTCTTCTCCTCCGCCGTCGCCTGTACGGCGCTCGTACCGCCGCCACAGCCCGCGGGGCCGCCGTTCATCCACATAAGGTCGTCGCTCCCAAAGGCGATGCTCGTATCGAGCCCGTAGATGTCCTCGCTGCCGGGCGGCTGCTCTGTCGGGAGGTCCTTGAGGATGCCGTGGAGCTCGCTGACGAGCGCGGTCGCGCTCGCGTCAGTCGCAGCGAGGGTCTTGCGCTGCTCGTCCTGGAGGGAGGGCGTCCCGTCTGGGCGCACGGCGGCGGTGATGTTCCAGGATGGCTGCGAGGGCGTGCCCGTGATCGTGTAGATCGCGCTCGGTGTGGGCGGGGCGAATCCGCCGGTGATGCCTGGGGCAAAAGGACGGTTTGTAAGTCTGATCGACTGTGTGCGATGGGGGCTGATTGTGCGCACCGTGTTGTAAACGGAGAGAGAACTCAGCGGGAGCCATGATGTTGCTGTATCGAGTACTGATAGAGGGGAGGTTTGGAAAGAAGGGGTGATAGAGGGCAGGTTTGGAAGGAAGGGGTGATGCAGGCAGTGGCTGAGAGGGTGGTTGGGGAAGAGAAAGAGGGGCAGTCGCTCCGGATAAGCAGCCCCTCGGATACGCTCATGCGCGGTTGTGGCGGACGCGCCACCGGCTGCGATCGAGCTCGTCATCCAGTGACACTGATCACCGCTAAGTACATTCAATATGTTCATACATTTATGAAGTAATTCGGCCCGGAGAATTGTGACACAGATTTTGCCCATAAATAGTAAGTTTGGTCAGAAAAGCCTACGAAAGTCACAGAACGGCTTGCAGCTGATGGCTAATACTTACAGACTCGACGGTGCCTTTCTTCTCGACTAGCGTACCTAGCAAGTACAAGAGACTCTACCGAGTAGCAGCCCACATGAAAAAGGAGAGACGAGACTATATGACAACACCGACGAAGGTCCAAGGAGCCGAGAATAGGAATGAGGGTAAGCCAGAAGCCGAAAGTGGAGAGGTAGGTGTGAAGGGGCATGGGTGCCGCATGAGGAGTGGTTACAGGACAAGTAGGAGCAGAGGTGACGTAGACATGCTACTTGTGCAAGGCGCGGAGGCGCGAACGACCACCGACGGATGCTCTCGAAGAAATGGAGACCGCTGCGGGACTTTGTATCTCGGGCGTCTTGTGTTCACTCTCTGTTCTGGTCCCGCAAAATCTGGAAGCCACACTCGACAAGAATACTGATAACGTCGGGGAGGGCGCGGACTCCGGAGGCGGCGACGCAGGACACTGATAGAGGTGCGTGTGTCGAGCTTCATCAGGTAGCAACACGTCTCACAGCGCTTTCACCGCAGATTTCGCAACCGCTGAGACACTCCTACGACGACCCTGTGCATCCAGTACGTTATCTCTCCAGCCAGACGAGAGTGCCCCGATTCTAGGCACCTCTACCCTCCTGGATGAAATCAGCGGGCGATGTACAATGCCGCATTCTCGGGACTCCGTATCGACATCTATCTACCCCAAATGCTCACGCTGCACCTCGTCGGGCTGCACCTTGCTCCTCTTTGGTGCCTTTGTGATGACTACTACAAGCACGCCAGGTTCAATGACACCCACGGCGGCTGATCACGATGGATCAATGCACCATCCAGAGAAGTCCTTGCAGGCTCCAGCAGCCGTGCTGTTCCGCCCTGATTCTGGTGAGGGTGAAGCTGTTTAGAGAAGACTCGCGCCCTCCCAGGTGCGCGTCGGTGCTCATCCAGAACGCGGAAACGCGCCCCGTGTTCGAGCTCGCCGCCTCCGCGCATCCCCTCTCCGAAGCGGGCCTGGCTCGTGCGGTTGCATCTCGGTCTGAGACATCTCCGCGCTAGCGCTCTAGCTGGGGCTCCTCATCGTGCGTGCGCTGCTGAGGACGTTCATTGCGTGCTCCTTGGCTGGCCCGCCTAGGGCCGAGCTTGGCTTCGACATAGCGGGCGCTACTTCTAACTGCAGCTCGTTCGGTATCGATTTTGTCTCGGCCTACGGTATGCTGGACTTTTCGCTCTTCTCTTCGGCCGCCCTCTCATGTCTCGCGGAGCCACTCTCACCTACTCGAAAATACGAATGCCAACTTAGAATTCGACCCATCTTTTACTTTCGCTTGCATCCCAAACTGGTGCACCTGCAAGCCCACGATCCTCGCTCGGTAATCTCATGTGCGCGCTTCCCAATCTCCAGAGCATACATATCTTGTGCGATCCTTCCCGGCAGTCCCGAGGTCATCCGCTGGCCCCTTCTCTCCTCCAACGAACGCCCGGAACGGCAAGACATGGGCTGATGTAACACTCTCCGCTACCTCCTCCAGCATTGCTCTCGTCCTCAGATCTTTCCCACTCGCGGCGCGGTCCCATGAGCTCCGCAAACTTAGTGTCACCCTGAACGAGAGCCCATCGCTAAACTTATAACTCTTTGCCTCTCAGCTTCTCGAACGCTCCGAGACTACCTTGGAGGACCTCGGGTGGCGACCTGGGAATCTGCTGCCTTTGAAGGGCCCGAAGTGAGTGTCCTGCACGTACGACCGAGTAAGTGTACACCGCTCATCAGTATGCCGTGCTTACAGGACGCCCCGGCCTGCGTTTCCTCACTTGTCCATAACGTCCGAGTCGCTATCAAGCAGGTATATGCACGATTCATTATTCCGTTAACGCACCTCTTTTCATGGACCTACGGGATGCTACTGGCGCTTCTATCCGATATTTCAAGCCCACACCTCCAACAGCTATCCATCAACTTCGATCAGCCCTACTATCTTAAGGACTGGCCAGTCGGGGAGTTGAGCGAGGATGCGACTGTTACGTTCCATCATGCTTGTCTAACCCACGATGTATTTGCAGGACTCGGGAAGCGCGGCGTGTCCATCACGTACGGATTTCGGGACCAAAGAAGTTTCTCCGCTGCTACCCGACCATTGTTTGTGAGGCTGTTCGCGCCCTGGTTGGCGCGCGACGTCGTCGAAATCCTGCTCCCTGATTTCTCGCGTATCGATGCGATACCGGAGGGGTTGCCTGCTGAGAGCTCATGACTGGATATCCGCTCGTGCCCTCAAGCGCCATCATGGTATGTCCTCCTGCACAAGCGTCCGGACTGCGACCACCAATTCACGTTTGGGTGTTGTAGAGGCGCATGGAAGCGGCATTCAAACGCATTGCGCACAGCTACTACTCGCTACTCGGGCACGATGTCTTAAATCCTATTTCACCTCAACGTTTCACAGGTCGCTCTTTCTCTATCTCAACATTCGTATTGACCCATCTGATAGCGTTGTGTTCGAGCCTCCCGATACTTTCCACTGTTGTCAACTAGCCCCGCCTTTTTGGGCCGTACCTCGTCTCATGATTCGTGCGACACGTCTGTGACCCGGATCAGCTCTTCCGCCATGACGTGGATTGCGCCGGAGCCCTACTACTACTTCCGCCAGCTCTAGCTCCTCAACAATGTATGTCACCGCGAAGGGGAGCTGACTTTGAATTAGTGGCCCCGAGCCTCCGCCGGACAGATGGGGACACCTTCCTTCAAGTTCAATGCACACGCTACCTTGCGCGCTAGGCCTGCGCTGGTGTTGTTCTGTACACTACATACGCACGATGCTGTCAACCAAACACATCGCTACCGATAGCAGGTGTCAGGAGTGCGTGCGGCTAACATTGCAATCAGGAACACGCACAAGCAGGTATGGTATCATGTCGGCCTTCAGCGGGAATTATCTTCACTGACTGCCTTTTCTGACACGGCGTCTTGGATGCCATGTGCGGGTGTATAATCCCGGGGCAGCGGCGCCGATGGAAGTCGCTGAGATCGAGGGCCGCGTCTCATCACTCCCATGTCATCCCCATGACAATCGCCATAAATATCACACCCTGGTGCGCCCGCTCCTCATCTTCGCAAGTGCTCTTGTACTCAATTCACTACTGCGTCTGCCCTTACGTACTCAGCGTTGTTCGGATCCTTGTCGCCTCGCTGGCGCAGCAACCTCTATTATGTTCGCGCCTCGGGAATACAAGTCAACGTCAAACCTTTTCCACCGCGGGAATACACAGTACCTCTGCAGTGATCCGATACGTCAACGAATGTCCCTGACAGTCACATAGAAGGGTTTCGGGCCTGATATTGTGCCTCGTCACCCGTATACCTGCCATATCTAGTGGTTGGGACGTTACCACGAACTACATAATGAGTGTCGCAGCGCAAAGACCACTTTACTCGGTTGCATCTCTGCGTCTCCTTCCCGTGACGTCTCAACTTTTCCGTGTTCCAACTTGCAGCTTGGCCGCTCTCAAACTCACAATTCTTCTCAGCGTTCTCCGGTATGGAAGTCGCCTCTCTCAACATAAAGCGTAACTCAGAGCCCCGGTCGTAGCATCCAAGTGTTCACTCTCAGAATATCGCGCGTCCATTTGGGTACACTCAGCTTGGACGACTATCTACACTCTAGGTGAGGTTGCATCCCCAACCGTTCCCACTAATGACCTACAACTAGATGTATAGGATCAACGCTCGCTGCTAACTAAATGGGTACCGAGATCGACTTTCGGTATCCCACGTATAGCAGCTTGAAGTGCGTTATACACCACTCTTGCCTATTACCCCAACATTAACTATACCTGTCCTCTGATGCAGCGGTACATTTCCACGGCTATCGCAAGAGCTCATCGAATACATAGCGGACTATCTGTGGGACGAGCCCGTACAGCTGACCAGGTGTTCCCTTGTCTGTACCTCATGGTACCATGCGGCGAGACGTCACCTCTCGTCGTATATGACAGCGGACAGCAGTCTGGCGATGAAGAGCCTCGTCCGGATCCTCATGAGCTCGAGGAACAGAAACTACCGGCAAGGATTGAAGCACGTCAGGGTCGGCGGAGAGCGCTCCCTACGTGCCTTTCACTTGCGCTTGCCTGGAGAAGCCCTCGTTGCGATGGAGTCTCTGGAGTTCTCCGACCTCGACTGGACGCCCGCGAAGCTCAGATTCCAACCCGTGTTCTATCGACACCTTTCTTACTTCACGTTTGTCAAGACACTCTACCTCAAGTACTGTCGGTTCATCTGCGCTGAGGATCTGGCCAAGGTCATCTGCGCACTTCCCAACCTCGACGCCTTGAATGTCGATTCCATCACCGTCGAGCGAGCCACTCACCACTGCAATTTGAGGGAAAAGATTGCAAAGTACTTTGACCACAGGGACAAGTCTCCACGTCTCCAGGAACTGTGTTTCTGGGGGCAAAGCGATAACTCAGCATACCCAGCAGAAGCCTCGACTGAAGTTGCACAGGCGCTACACCAAGACGTCCTAGACGTCCTTTCGTCATGCTCGACTTCAATAGTAGGGCTCAGGGTCAGCACAACCCAGTTCGTGTCATTCAAACAGTTACAACAGTTCTTGGACGAGCTTCCACAGCTCCGTACACTTGCCCTCGAACGAGAGCCGCAGTGGAAAGTGCCTCCGTCTGGTACGCGTCTGCTAGCGGCGGAGACCAAGGGCGGAAATCAACTGTGGGAGGAGTTCCAGCTCCTCGAGATGCGGTCTGCCTCGGCGCAGCAGTTCATCGACATGTTCGCCAGCAGGCGTCACAGGGTCAGAACCCTCGAGATCGAGCTAATCGAATGGCCCTCTCCTGCACTTCACCGGGCTGTCGCGCGGCTCACAGAGATTTCTGGGCGGATGCTCGATGCGTTTAATCTAGAAGTACAAGGAGACCGTATAGCTGGGTTTTCCGAGATACTCGATTCGCAGGTGAGTAGTTCGTGTGTGCTCCTCCGACGGGCCATACTCACCTAACACCATCGTTGTCGCGGTAGGTCGGTTATCCCATTCCCTCCCTGTTCACCGCCAACACCCGTCTGCGGGAGCTGCAGATCAGGATGCCGATACCTCCGCCGCCCAGTATGCTCTGGGTGTTTGACACCCTCCTATGGCTGTTTGCGCACATCGTCAGCAGGCACATGCAGGATGTACACCTCATCTTTGAGCTGCCCACGACATCCTTCGAGACGGCGGCACCACCTGCTCCCTCCATCGCTGCTTTCCATGGGGTCCTCAGGCGCGGCATCGTTACCGGCTTGAAAGCACAGGTTGCTCAGGAGGATGAGGAGGCCCCAGTCCGGGTGGCGTTCCGCTACGGCCCCAAAGCCGTCGCCTTTCCAGACGAGCAAATGCGGCTGTCCGAGGCTATACGGTCGACTGTGACCATACTCTTTCATCCGTGGCTGAGCGCCGGCATCATCCAGTTCGAGTTCCCGGACGGCAGCTACTTGGATTATGACGACTTGTAGGATATCGATAGTCTACACTCGTCTGCCTCACGGGTTGAACCCTGCGTGACACATCTGCACCAAACTTTGTACTTCTTCCCTCCTCAGCGGTGGAAAGCACGGCTCAGCGAGATAATCGTCGATATCCCCTCTGCGCGGAACGTATCGGGCTCGGGGTACGCCAGCTGCGTGACGTTCGCGTCCCACACAAAGTCCTGCGGGTCCGCGTTGTCATACACCGGCCACAGCGGCGTCTCCGTCTCCGCATCGCCCGCGCGGAACGCGTTCGGGTCCAGCTCGTGTATGAAGCTCGCCCACGAGCGGCTCATCAGCTTCGCAAGGGCGAAGTAGCTCGTGGGCACGTCCTCAAACGGATCCGAGGCCACGACGTCGTATTTTTTTATTTTTTTTATTTTAATTCCATTTAACGTCCTCGAGGGCAACGCCCTATGTAGACGCGACGCATACAACGGGGGAGTGAGCCACTGGGAGGAGCGGGGTCAGGATCGGGCTGAGCAAGTACTCCTGCCGGAGCAGGAGTAGAGGGAGATATGTACAGTATATAGGGGAATGTATGGTACCGAGGTCGTAAGTGAGAGGTGGGAGGACAGTCGCCAATGTAGTTCCTCATGCCGGAGAGAGTGCAGCATCGGGCGCGCGTGTAAGGGAGGAAAGGGAGGTAATAGAGGGGAGAAGAGGGCATGTACAGTATGAGGAAGGGTGCTCCCGCCCGGGAGTCACCAGAGTGTCAGAGCCGTCGACGTACTTTCCAACAGGGCTAACAGACGAGCGCGGTGCCTCCGTCAGGGTGGGACTATTTGCGTGCGCGACTGGCCGCCTCCAGTGCGGCTCCGTTCCCCGACAGAGTTCGGGCTGCTGTTAGGCTGCCTTGGGTACGTCTCGGGCAGAGGACACTAAGGTGGTAGATGTCGCAGTATAGTAATGTAACGTAAGTACTCACACAGAAAAGGGAAACGCACGCGTCAGGGGTCAGTCGGAGCAGGTGTGTGTTCGAGTTACGGGTGAGAGGGAGCTGAGGGTGGGACGTTCAGGGGTCGTGGAGGAGGAGGTCGCCGTACGACGCCGCGAAGCGGCATGTATCGTGTATGAACCGGAAGAGCGGTTTCATCGCCTTCGGCTCCGTGAGGAGGTACTGCAGTGAGGTAGCCGGGGGTCCGAGCTTGAAGCGCATGCGCGCACGGGCTTCCTCATGTTCGGGGCAGTCCAGGATGAA
>MPVS01000075.1:0-115536 GCA_001931775.1 Fomitopsis pinicola | reverse complement strand
CATTTGTGGGTTCCGTGCTCCATCACGGCTGACCGAGCCTTGGTTCATCACCAACAACGCATGAAGGCGAGCCTGAGATTGGCAATGAGCCGTCGGAATGATGCAGGGATGCGTGGGGCAGTGCGCATGGAGCGTGGTGCATGCCGCGTATAGCGTGGTGCGATCCGCATAAAGCGTGGTGCGATCCGCATAAAGCGTGGTGCGATCCGCATAAAGCGTGGTGCGTGCCGCATAAAGCGTGGTGCGTGCCGCAGAAAGCGTGGTGCGTGCCGCATAGTAGAGCGTGATGCGCACGGAGTGTGGTGTGTTGGCGAAGAATGCGAGTATGTAAGGGGAAAGGAGATCACAGTGAGCATTCCGGTCATTCAACGTAGAACAATGGACACTCACGTCGTTCTCGCTGTCCTTCGCGGNCGTGGTGCGATCCGCATAAAGCGTGGTGCGTGCCGCATAAAGCGTGGTGCGTGCCGCAGAAAGCGTGGTGCGTGCCGCATAGTAGAGCGTGATGCGCACGGAGTGTGGTGTGTTGGCGAAGAATGCGAGTATGTAAGGGGAAAGGAGATCACAGTGAGCATTCCGGTCATTCAACGTAGAACAATGGACACTCACGTCGTTCTCGCTGTCCTTCGCGGCGCGATCCCTTCGATAGACCTGATCGCGCGTCTCGCGGAGTATTACTTCCGACAGAATAGAGATGTTCCACGCGCCCTCCGGCGCGTGGATCGCCTGGTGCCAACGTTGGCGTTGCTCCGCTTGGTATGCCAGCAGTGCACGAGTGTCGAGCGGGTCGAGAGATCGGTGAAATGGATGCATCTGGAGGTTACCCCAGAACTGGGCGAGCATGAGCACCCGGTCCGCCGCCCACTTGGCCTGCTGCATGGCCACGATGAAGCGCGGCACGGCCTCGCTGAGCTGCTCCCAGGTGAGCTCCCCGTCGGGGATGGCCTTGGCGCCACGAACGGATGCCGCCGGGACCCAGGACGCGGTGCCGTCGATGTTGGTGCGCATGGTGAGCGCCTCGTCGTCTATCTGTGTGACTGCTGCGGCAGCAGCCAAGAGGCCGTGGTTGGTGTAGTAGTAAAGTTCAACGTACTGTCCCTTCTCCAAGCGACGAATCGCGTACGGTGCTGCGAGTACGAGCGATCCCGAGGGCGGCGGACGATCGGGAATGGGGATGTACTTGTCCCGGTTCCTCTTCAGCTCATCCTTGCGGCTTTGCTCTGCATCGAGCCTATCGAGCTCGAGCCTCTGATTGGCTGCCTCTAGGGCGGCTAGCTCTTGTTCTCGCGCTGCTAGAGCGTCCGCGTTGGCTCGCTCTTGCCAAACTTGCTTATCTCGCTCGTTCCCCGTCACCCAGGTCCGTGTGAGCACGTCTACAGCCTGCTCCTCAGTGAGCCCGGCCTCGACCAATGTCCGTCTGCTTCCGGCGTAGTGCTCGAGAGCGAAGTTAGGTGCTTCCAGCATGTTTGGGTCGACCAGCTGGTTGACCATGTCTATTACTGGTGTCGAAGACTAAGATGTGCTAAATTCGAAGACGAAGCTGTGCCTAGAATGAAACTGAAAAGTGATAGAAGCCTTGCGATAGCTCTACGGTGCTTTCGCTGGCTGAGGACTAGTGAGCGCGCGACGAGAGAAGCGTTGCGCGCCTAGTCCCGAGACTACGGTACTTAGACTCTGATCTGTGATCGGCTCGTGCCTCGCCTCTCTCAGACTGCCAAATTGGCTAGTTTCGGCTGCTAGAGCTGCTTCTTCCCAGTAACTGAGTAAGAGTAACAATCTCGAGATGATTGCCAATATCCTCGCCGGTTGCGGAACCCCTGACCACAGCTCAAATCGACAGGTTGTGGAGACGAGAAAAGTGGTCGGCGACGGAGATAGCGGGTCGGCGTACATAATGGGGTGAGCATGAGAGCCCCATTTAGACCTATGTCAAGCTATTATAACTCGCGCAGTACAAGCAAAGCGATAGAGCGTGAGAGAGACGTTGGAGGGCCCTGGAAAGTATGTACGAAGTGGTGATGAAAACAGGGACACGACTCTACACGATCGATATCATTGGAGGAGCTCCGTGCACCGCGCGCGCTTGTGCGACGTAGGCGCTTTCAGTCTGTTTCGCCGATTGTGACATATACCTACTTCTCACCAATCATTGCACTAAGTACAGTGACTTCAGAAAGCGAGTGCTCATGGGTAAGTAGTTCACTCAGGGCCGTTCAGTGCAAAAGAGTTTTGTAGAAAACGGGTCTCTCCCTGGTGGCTGAACGCGTGCGACTCTATGGTATCATGTGACGCTGAGTCACTGGTTGCCTGATTGGCTCGTTTAAATCTCAATGCTTTCGGCCATGCCCCTCCATTGAACGCCCTCCAACGCCCTCTTCTTGATCACGGAACATCTGGGCAGCAGGAAACCGCTCCAATGCAGGCGAGCTTGAACAACTCATTGGAATCTGATATTTCGTCAGAAGCCCTGATCACTTCAATGTTTGCTCTCAACGCGTTCCGTCTTTCGCACCAAACGGGGCCCTTATAATGGCTCCGACTCGAAGATCGCTAATCGGCCGAGGGTCATAATTAATGTCTTTGCGCCGCATTAGGAGTTCGGAGCGGATTTTGAACATCATACCAATCGTATAGCAGCCCCCAGTCCGAGAAGATCGCACATTGTCCGCCAGATGAGTCCCCCGTGCCACTTTCCGACATATGTCTAATTTTAGTTAGATGCAAGTATAAGTCTGTCACGTATGGCTCCCATATGGCTCTGGCAGTGGAAGTAACCCGCGAAACCCACAGATGCTGTACGTGCTGCGTGCGGTCGCAGGTGTACGTCGTTCCATTAGCAGTTCTCCGCATCCACTTACTTATCGATTAAGGGTGTTCTCGTCGATGGGGCCGCCTCTTCGTGGTGCGTGAACGTGGAATAAATTCATTGAGATGCCAGATAACCTTTGGACAGCTGCCGTGCCGCCGCTGCGCTTTCTTCGACCACCCGGACTGAAGGGCGCTCAGTTCTAGCTTATGCCAATGCCACAGCGATCCTTGCAGATTACAGGCTATCTCAACTCTCCTTCTGGCAGCGCATGTCGTATATGATTCTCAGACCATGCCAATGGCGTGCTCCCCAGCTTCCGCATCTGTTGACCCTTGCTTCCGTGGCTCATGTCCGCAAATGAATGTCTGTTCACGCTTCAAAGATTGGGGTATGACGCGTTCATTTTCATATACTATATCTTCCTCATGATAGGGGGGTAGGGCAGGAGATTGTACGGGATCCCTGAATGTGGGTACTCTTCGTGTTCACCATGGTCGTCGCTTCTTATTACTCAGCTCTCAGGATATGAATAGCATTGCGAAACACGCCCTAGTTTACTGATGTGTTGGGTCATCCCGCAAGGTTCTTGCCACGGTGCTGCGGTAATACATCCTTCTTCAGTACGTCATGTCTTGCTGCACAACGGAGCTAACGCCTCACAATATGGCAGCGCCTTTGTCTTTGCGGAACCCTCAGACACTATCGTTGTTCATCGTGCCGCGCAGCATGTGCCACACACTTCGATTGCGAGGACAGGCACGAGTTACGTCCCTCCCATTCGTTGGGGACCCCGCGCTGATGATCAAGATCTAATATTAGCAATGTACCAGGGATTATATGGCTTTCCCCCATAGTCGAGCTTTTGCGACTAGTACGTCTTGTTTCCTTTGCTTAGGCGCCCATATGCGGATCATACAACAGGGGCAGTGAGCGGTATACTGTATCATTTCGACCATAGGTTCAGTCACATGTCACAGGCCCTCGTGAAACATGGTTTAAGTTCATTTGTCCCCTGTCACGGAGGTCCCTGAACTTGCTTTTCCGGGTGTCACAGGTCCCAAAACGGTCTCCGGGCGGCCCTGCGGGGCCCAACATAGGGTGAACGTCGGGTTGTCACAGGTCACCGAGAACCCTGAACTAGGGCGCCTACTTGTTCACGGTGTCACAGGTCACAGCCCGTGAACCTATGGTCGAAATGATACAGTATACCAGTCCGAATGATTGCCGCCTCTTCACAGTGTCTCCAGCACAATCGCAGAGAGCCACTGATATGTTTCCCGATGTCAGCAGGGGGTTGGCACATCTCGCACTGCTTCGATGCGTTCGCAAGTACGTATCGTTGATTTTGAGCGATCGCTTCGAATGGCGGAACGTCACAAACCCTCCCCCTGTGGATCACCGGAATCCTGCGAATTGGGACTCATGCCCACCACCCGGGCGTCGACTTGAGGGAGCATCAGGCGGTTGAGTTGCAGCACACCGTAGCTGGGGTCTCTAGTTGAACTGGATATAGCGAGGTTGCTCTTCACTGGGCGGCAAGACCGGGTGTGTCTAGTCAGTGATAGATTCCATCTATTCCTTTTCCATGTGAGGCAAGATGGCCGAGCGGTCTAAGGCGCTGGAATCAGGCGGTTCCTGATGTGGGGCCGCGGGACCGGTCTTCACGGGCCCGTCCCGCGGCTTGTGCATATCCAGTCCAGAAATGGGCGCGAGTTCGAATCTCGCTCTTGTCATACGTTTTTAAATGCCATCGCTCTTGCCTGAATAACTGTTCCTCCCCTCTCGAGCTCTTTGCATCCCGTTATGGTCTTGGTTTTCACAGCGGATCCCCTTGAGCACTAGACGCCGGCGTTCGGTACCGATCCGATCTGACGGGCGGTCAATTATTACGCGCCACCGCGTAGACTGATGGCGGGCAAACCCGGAGGCTCTGTGCACGCCGAAAACGTTCTTGACACCGGTCCCCATGAGAGCTTTTCGGGAGAGCTTCACTGACTCAGAAAATGCACTGAAAAATATAGCATGTTCGCGGAAAACACGTATTCTCAGCGTCCGAACATGCTGAAATGCATCATGTTCGCAGCATACTGTGAGGACATTCGGAATCTGTAATGGTTTCCAGAAGGGACGAAGCCTATGGGAGGATTTCTGGTGCTCGCAGATGCTGGTGTACCCGCGGTGTACTTATGTAGGAGAACCTTCGATTCCCCCCGCGCACTGGCAAATAGGTGTGGAGGAACCTAATTCCTACCAAAGATCGAGTCCCCATCGGCCGCTCTCGTGATCACTTGTGTAGGGCACGAAGAAAAATAGCCCGTTGCCGCGAAGGAAGACGGACCAGAGACCATACAGGACGCAGAACCACAATGCATGTAGTACAAGTACATTCTTAAGATGCGGAGTAATCGTCACCTTACAGTCACATATCCAAGATCATCAGAATGGACCAGGAAGGCTCAATGCCCTCCTATCCTGGCCAGATATCAGACCTTCTCCATGCCCTCATGCTCCAAAACCTCCTCAGCGGTCGTGCGGCCTATGTATGCTTTGCCCTCGCGCAGTTCTTTCTCGCGCTCACTCACATCCTGGAGCCCTGTATGCGAACCAGGGACGAAGATCGGGATATTCTCAAAGTAGCTGTCTAGCTCTGTTGTAGCAATGCAAGGTGAGAGGGCCGCGGTTTATGGGGGGCAGCAATCAAAACGAACCTTCGAGCGGGACACCCTTGGTCTCGGGCAAGAACGCCCAGAAGAATAGCGCATTCGTGAATCCGCATATTGCGAATGTTAAATAGAACTTCCAGCCTACACATCCAGTCAGCACGTAGCTCACGTCTCGCACAAATGACGGAACACGCACCGACGGCAGTGAACGCAGGGGGGCTGACTTGCGCAATCATGACTGTATGTGAACCATAGGTCAGCGCCCCGCAGCGTAAGGGGCATGACAAAGACGCTTACAGTTGGAGATCCACGCAGCTGAGGAGGTAATCGCGGTTGCCTTGGCGCGCGTCGCACTGTTGAACATCTCCACGGGGATCTGCAGGCATCGTCAGTGATTATACACTTCAAAGCACAAGGAGCGACGTACCGCCCAAGATAGAGGGCCACAACATGCCGAGAACACCAGATTGAACTGTTCGGTTATAAACCCTCATGCCTCCTAGTGGATCTCTGAGGGACGCACCAGCCAGGTCATAGCAACGAACGCCCTGCTAGCATTGGCATTGTTCGAGCCCGCCGGGAAGCGCGCAATGATGATCGTTCCGATGACGAACGTCAGCCCACAGAGTGCGTTGCCCCACACGAAGACCTTGCGCCGGCCGAGACGGTCGATGTACCAGATGCAGAGCCCTTCACCGATGAGCGCGATTACCGAGTTGCCAGACTGCAGCCCTAGCGTGGTGGAGGTGTCGATGCCGATGCTTGCGTAAATCGTCGGTGCATAGTACTGGATACAACTTACGCCAGTCAATTGAATGCTGCGGACGGCACGGTCAGCCCGCTGTCACGAGATACGGTCTGACGGATGTAGTGCCCACCTGAACTGGATGGCTACGCCTAGGGCAAGCCGCCTGAAGTTGCTCGGTATGCCGAAGAGCTGCCTCCAGGCATCGCGTGTCTCCTCGTGCTCGAGTCGGACCTGCTCGAGGATCTCCTTGTGTTCACTCACGACGAAGGGGTCGGTGATGTCCCCATGTGCATGCAAGCGACCGAGGACTAGTAGCGCCTCCTCGTTACGGCCCTTCATAGCCAAGAAACGAGGGCTCTCAGGGAGTAGCCTGAAGCTGGGTCAAGATATCGCCAAGCGTTGACGTAACATCCGGACTCACAATATAAAGAACGCAAGCGGGACTGCAGCTGAAGAGAGATCATCAGTGGAAGGCACGTCAGCAAGATGTAGCAGACATACGAAGGAGCTGGATCCCTGTTGGTCAATTTGTGCTCGTCAACAACCTGCCATCACAGACTCATCGTTTACCTACCTAGCGGAACTCTCCACTGCGCCTGGCCCGTCAATCCATGGTAGCAGCCATACCCGATGAACGATGCAATAAGTGCACCAATCCCGAGCATGAACTGCTGGAGTGTCGTCAAGCGACCGCGAATACTAGGATGCGCGATCTCTGCTTGGTACAGAGGTGCGAGCATGGCCAACATGCCAATACCCATGCCAGCAAGGAACCGTCCGCCGTACATGTAGTGGATATTCTGTGCGGCAGTCTGGATCGCCCCGCCGATGAAGAAGACGATGCATCCCGCCAGGATCGTTAGACGACGGCCAAAAGCATCAGCCAGAGAGCCGACATAGATATTCCTGCGTGTCGTTCGACTCAGTGACCACGACGAGACATTGACGAGGACTCACGATGCGAATGCTCCCAGCAAGAGACAGCCAGTGATTAGACCCAGCTTCGTCTCATTCGGATGGTCCGTCTTCGAAAGGAAGTCTTCGCTAGACTGAGACGGAGGTTTGAGCAACATGGTGCACCGTCACCCAACCGCCCACATCGTACCTCTACTGTGGCAATGATACCCAGATCGTACCCGAAGGTCACAGATCCAAGTGCCGCGAACACGCCGCAAAGCCAAGTATAGACCTTCAGCGCGGCAGTCAGTTGGAATACGCCAGAACTAGCAGACTCTCGCATTTACCTTTGGTGAAACCGCCATTGTTGAGCAGCAGTGCAGATGGTCCTGCTCGCTGACAGAATGGTCGAACTTGTGTAAAGAAGTTGACGGGCTTCTGTGAGCGATATCGCAGCACTCCGCTTGTGGCTATATAAGCGAAGGCGGATGCAATTCTGATCAGGTACGGGCCTTAGTGCAGCGCGCATCAAAAGTGAGTCCCGCCTGGGGGACGAACAACGGAATTGCACAAGTGGGCATGCGCACCCGTGACCATGCCGGCCCGTTAGTATGCTGCTGGGCGGACAGAAGATATTGCCGCTGTAGCCAAGTTCGTGCAGCCCTCAAGCGTTATCTTGCATTGAGATATGTTGTGTATCACTCGCGATGAATAGTGAAGAAAGTAGTCGCGAGAGAGCACAGCTTTGACTAGGACCGGAAGTGGCAAGGAAGTGGGGATGCGGGGAAATAGGCGGGGAAATAGGCGCGTCAACAGTAATGGGCGCTACAGGTGCGCGTCGGGCCCCTCCGGACCGCAGCTTCTTCCGCGTTCCTATCATTCAACTTGATTCAAGGCGCATCGATGTCCGGTCAGTCCAGGTCCCGGATATTCCTTGTCGCAGGGCATAATACGACATATGAGGGTGTCAGCCAGGGGTGAGGTTGCTCTCCTACAACGCATTCCTACCTGTCCAGCTTGAACCACCATGGCAAACCAACCTGAACTTGCTCTCGACGTCTTTCCCAGCGCGACCATTGCGCCAGTCTCCCCGCTTATCTTTTCGGGCTTCCTCGAACATCTGGGGCGCTGCATCTACGGCGGTATCTTGCCAGCAGGCCGCACCAATTTCCCGTATACGTCTCGCAACCCTTGTCCCGAAGATCAGTTCGTGGGGACCCCGAAAGAACTCCTCACGGACGAAGGGTTTCGTAAAGACGTCCTTGAGGTCTTGCGCGATGAGCTTGGAACGCCTATGGTGAGGTGGCCTGGGGGGAACTACGTCAGTTCCTACAACTGGAAGGATGGGGTCGGTCCGCAAGAGGAGCGGAAGCGACGCCCGGAGTTGGCCTGGGGCGGAGAAGAGAGTAACGTATTCGGAACGGATGAGTACGCCGCGTATGACGCTGCAGTGCCAACGACGTCACTGACGCAGTGTTCTGCAGATTCATCGCATGGTGCCGAGTAGCCAAAATAGAACCGTACGTTGTACTAAACATGGGGACGGGCACCCTCGAGGATGCCCTGCACTGGATTGAGTACTGTAATGGGACGGGAGACACGTACGTCACCATTGGAGTCACATTCTGCTCCTTGAGGGCTGATGGTGCGGCAGTCATTATGCCAATCTTCGGCGCAAGAACACAGGAAGAGACGAACCTCACAACGTCAAGTACTGGGGTCTTGGCAACGAGGTTTGGGGTGAATGGCAGGTTGGGCAACAGACTGCTTCTGCATATGCGACCAAGGCGCGTCAATGGGCACACGCAATCCATCTCATCGACCCTACCGTGAAGCTCGTTGGCTGCGGTGAGACTGGCTTGAACAGCTGGGACAGTGTTGTCCTAGACGAATTAGTCGACAAGGTCGACTTGCACAGGTTAGCTGGTAGCGGCGGATCTTAGAACCGTGTCTATAAGCTCACCACCCTCGAATTGCATAGCATCCACCTGTACACAGGCTTCGGAGCCCGCGATCGATCGCAAACCGAGAAGGAGTACGGGCGTGCGGTGTATGGCCCCGATGCGGCGGAATATTCGATCGAGATCTGCAAGGGTCTGATCAACAAGGCAGTAAGCACGCTGCATTCATTGGAGACCACCCCGATACTCACGGACGAGTGATCCTTCCAGCGAGTAGCCAAAAACGTTCCCCGGCGCATCACCATCGCGTTCGACGAGTATGGTGTTTGGGACGAGACGGTTGGCACACCGGAGAATGGGCTAGAACAGTTCTACAACCTGGCCGACGCCCTCGCGATGGCGTCCTGGCTCAACGTGTTCGTCCGTCAGGCAGACATCGTCGAGATTGCGTGCATTGCGCAAAGTGTGAACGTCATCTCGCCCCTAATCACCAGGTGAGTGATCAGTAATTGCGATTGTATCAAACTCATCGCCATGCGTAGCCCGACTGGACTGTTCAGGCAGACCATCTACTGGCCGCTGTACCTGTTCTCTCGGTATATGCGCGGCGGCGTCTCGGTGAGCGTCTCGATCTACTCTCCGAAATTCTCGGGAGAGACGCTTCCGCCATGGATCTCCTCGGTCAAGGGCCTTCCAGAAGAACTCGATGCGTCTGCGACCCTGCATGTCTCCGCAGCAGGTCAGAAGAGCATTCGTATCGCCATCGTCAATCGAAGCGAGAAGAATTCCTATACAGTACCCCTGAGGATAGCCTTCACAGAACCCCCGAAGGAGGTCGAGGTGCACGAGCTGTGGCACGAAGATGTGAGGGCGCGCAACGGATGGGGGAAGGAGAACGAAGTGAGTGTGAAAACCTGGAGGGCACCTTGGACTGGCGAATGGGTCTTCCGGGAACATTCTTTCACATTGCTCGTAGTGGACATTGTTTAAGGGCAGCAACGTATATGGGCAATTGCAAACATTCGTTGCATCTATTGCGGGTACACAACCGAGAGGATCGCTTCACGCTGAATTACGGTGATACCGTGCAGCAACGAAGAGCCTGAACGAGATCCTTATTATCCGTGCTCAGACGAGGCATCGGCATAAGGGACACGGCCGTGTGATCAAATCGTCCGAGCATAAAGTAGTGCAATATGGCTCACCGTGCCTTTGGCAGATGCATTGAGTATTTGAGAGCAACATTGTTTTTGCATCAGGTCCGGGGAGCCGAGACGTGAAGAAAGCCAGCCATACCTGTGATCTCTCATAGACGTGGTCCGTGCGAACGAAATGGGGGTGCGTTAATGGTGGCGATACACAATCGGAGCGACTATATGCTTGCAGGTCGTCAAGCAGAGTGGGAGTGTCGGAGTGACGGGCGGAACAGAGTGCGAGTGAAGCCATGAGATATATAGCACAGACGCTACTTGGTCGGCCGCAGTGCATAGGTATGGGGGGACGGTTAACTAGTGGTCTGTGGCAAGTCAACGTCGTCGTCGTCGTCGACAAGTCGAGTCTCGACCTGACGCGCGTAACTGGCATGTGATAATAATTTGTTACATAATGCTACATGATGCCAGAGCGCTGAGCGCAAGCTGCGGAATGTTTGTAGGTGCATAGTTAAACTTTAATTTCCCCCCTCCTCCTCGTCTTCGTTGTTGAGTATTGGATTCTTCAGGGTGATGTAGCATCTCAAGACTTCAGTACCTGACAACCTGGGACCACATCGTATGAGGGTTACGTCCTGTTTGTCCCAAGTACTTGGGCTTCGGCAGAAGATTGAACTCGAAGTACTGAAACCCGATGCCGAGGCTAGTGGCGACGCTACTACGAGTCTACGAGTATCAGTAAGTTTGGACCCCAGTACTCCCAGCCTAATAACTGACCAATATCTGTGGAGTACCATACTCTTTATGCATGCGTCGCTGTTATTTCACACAAGCGCACTCTCCCATAATGACGACGCCAATGCATCATTGAGCATCCTACGTACTCTTGGTACGTATGCTTGCGTTGATGCGTTTGTCAATGACGTATTTGTGTAACTAGTCTTTTCCCGGTCATTCGTACTCCATTCGCATGTGTCACTCGACGAATGCGCGGTAGCGTGCAAGCCAAGCTTTGCGGAGGAGCGACTGTGTCATCCTGCTACGATGCAAAATCACATGATAAACTTCGTATGTACCAGTCGGTGTTCATGGAGGCTTCGAAACGTTCGGGGAACTTTGCAGAACCCATTGGTTTTCCTCAGCTTGTACCTCAACCTTGTTGAACTGGGAGAGAGGCGAAGAGAAGCAGCTAGCGGGATCTAGTGCCAAATTTCAACTTGAGGAGCGTTCAAGTCGGGCAGTTGAGATATTACCCTTGAAGCTACATTGAACGCGGACTCGACTAGCGGCCCATTACGGATGTGGATTAGGTATGTGATTCTCTTCGGCTTCATCGACTTCCAGCAGAGTCTATCTGACAACGAGCAAAAATGGCCTTCCAAGCGCAGACCAAGCGCAGACGCAGCGCCATGCACTACTCGCGGCTGTGTAATATGCCTATGTACCTCACCAGGAAACGGACAACTGTGGAGGCGCCACTGCACCTTACCCGCGCCGTCCAAACACTGTCACGCCGAGTCCCTGAGCTATCCAAAGAGAGGCAAATGCGCTATCCATTCTGTTCCTTCCCGCGAAGCTAGGATCAAATCATTGACACCGGCCGGCGTCGTCCCTGACCCTCCCAAGCAGGCGGTGCCGGTACGTTCTTAGGTTGTCCCACCTATGTCATATATACCGATACGCGCCCAGTCCGCATCCGCGCACGTCGCTAGCTCCGGCCTTCGTCTCCGTGCTCGCATCTAGCATCGCCATGAAGCCAGGGCGAACGCTCTCCCAGATAGTGCAGCTCCAAGCACCAGCCGCACTGCTCGGTCAGCGCGTACTCACGCTGACAAAAACACCGGAACATCGCGCGGTGCCCAAGATCCGCGACGGTCATTCCGCCAGCGTGAATATGCCTGGCAACACATCTACGCCGGGCTTTCCCATCGGTCGGCGGCCTGCACGGTGCACGCGGTGCTGACAGATGTAGTGTCCGCCGTGTCGTGTTCGACATGATGAACACGCAAGGTCCGGTACTTGTCTGAGGCACACCGGCCACGCGTGGCCACAAACTCTCGGAGTCGTGCAAAATCATGCCACCCAGCGTGTTCGTGTGGTGCCTGAAAACTGAAAGGCCGGATGGCGCGGCTGGTCGATGGCAGATTGCTGGCGGTTTCCTTCATTGACAGGAGTTACCGCTGGTTGGGGCAGCATCTAGGTGCGACCATGAGTAATAGTGATTGGCTCTCGGCCTCTGTACTAAGCTTCCCCTTTCGGTCGGTATGAGCGGGTGCAAATGCCTTGCGCACAGAGATATCACCGCAGTGACGGCAGTGCAGCTATTGTTCTGTACGCTTCTCTCAGCGCGAGGCAATGTTATGTCCGATGTTGATTCATCCTCGGCCCCGGCGGCGAGAGGGTGCTCATTCAGCGGAGAGATTAAGTTCTGCGAAGGCACTACGCCACCGATGCTTGCCTTGTGCTAGGAGGGTCCACATAAGACTAGATGCACATACGGAGAGAGTTCGGATTCTAGCATGGAAATTGGCCTCAGGTAGAGAGACTGTACCCACCACACTCCATCGTGGCCATACTTCCCCGTATTCCGAAGCTTCGTCAGAACTGCGGACCGCCGCCACATTGTGAGACATGGATGCAAATATATACTCGAATAAAATAACTAAAGAGGCGGCCCATGCGTATCAAACTATCAAGACACGCCTGTCAAACAAAGGGTGGATATGGTATACAGCGAACAATTATACGTGCGACTGTGTACCATACGAGAACTAGAACGAACTGGTTAGATATGCAGTAAGAGCGCAGCGTGGACGGCTCGGTGTAACAGGTAGAATCGCGAAGGGGTTAGCAATGTGGAGTAGAGTAGGGTGTGCGCGAGCGATAACGTATCCACGACGAGCAGAGTCAAAGCGAACGAAGGTCTATGCACATCTAATCTGCGAGCAATGAGCGGGATGTATGCACAGGGCGACACCGGCGAGGCGATAATGGCTACAAAGGAGTGGTTTGAGATTTTCCGGCTAGTAGATGTGGTCGAGGCAAGGGAGGCATAGTTGGCGCGCCATAAAGTGTCATCGCGCCTACGGAGGGGTGGGCATGCAGCATAGAGTGTGTTACACCTGCGGCGCCAGTCAGCATAGAGTTCGTATCGGAGACACAGCGGAGAACCTTACGCACTATGTACAGGTGCCTGCCAGCATTTTAGACGCACGACACGGTGTTCATGCACGACGAGGGAGCAAGGTAACCACGCGTGTGCGCTTCACCTCGAGGCCCTGCTTGCCAAAATAGCGCTCGGACTCGAACGACCACTTCAGGCTGCCTGTGATCCAGTCGGCGAGGCCGTCGACGTAGATGGCAAGGTCACGATCGATCTCCGGACCCCAGGAAGGCAAGTTTTCCCTCAGGAAGTGGAAGCGATCAATACTGTGCTTGCAGAGATCGCCCACGAAATCGACCGCCGATTGCAGATCTAGGCCTTGCTGCTTCTGCACGACAATAATCATATTGTGCGTGTCGCCTAAAACGTATAGCCTTATTGTCAGCAAGCGGCCCGACGGTGACCGTTGCCAACGATGCCCTCACTGACCTTTCGACTGTTCCACGTTGTAGGAGAAGATGTCCTGAAACAAAAAGGATCTCATCAGCTGCCGACGGCGGAAGACTATGTTGCGCCAAGACATACGTTTGACCACTACGCCGATTAATGTCAGTGATGGAATTCCCAGGAAAGACAAAAGAGACTAACCGTCACCAGATCATTGGCGGCTTCACCCAGGCCGCGTACGATTGGGTGATCCATAACTTCCCACGGGAGGTCGAGCTGCCGGGAAGTACGTCAGCGCGCTCCGGAAGCCAAACCGGAGCACTCACGTTATTGGCGTACTCGATCAGCGCCCAGCAGGGCTTGCAGCCACTCGTGTCGCGACGGATGGCGATGTACGACTCAAGGTCGGGAATAAGCCCGTTGGCACGGTCGCGAGCTTGCTCGGTGATAGCCTGGAAGAACATGTCGAAAGTCTCGATGAAGCGCTGCTGTGCGCCAGGCGACCCCGTCTGGATGAGACGCCGCCAGTAACTGACAGACGACGTGAGCGCTACAGCTATAATGAATGTGTGGAAAGACGTACTCCTTGGTCATCTTGCCTACACGCGTGGTCGGCCGCGAGGCCTCCGGGTGATAGAGGGGGTCCATAACCTTGATCGCGGTCCCGAGGGTGCCGCGGTCGTCCATCTCGTCCGAGAGGTTATCGAGATGGAAGAGGTAGTTCATGAAGTCACAGCATACGCGCAGCTGAGGGTAGCCAGCGAGAGGGTAGCACATGGAAGTGAGGTAACCAGCCTTGAGCCCGTGGAACGCATCGCGCTTCTTCTGAGTGAGGTCACCGCCGCGGAAGAGCCATTGCTTTGATTCTACACTTGCGAGCCTCCAGTTACGGTTGCACCGGACGGGGATGGTGCAGTGGGAGACGAGGTCGGGGATGATGATCTTGGACGGGGCCGGAGATGAGGCGGAAAGTGAAGAGGACATCGTCGAACAAGGGTACGCTGGCGAGACGAAGGTGAATATATACCGAAGACGTGAAGAGAGCCGGAATCCCAAATGGGTGAGGGACCGTCCGAGAAGGCGGGGGTGTTTATATGAGGATCGCAGTGCAGGCGTCGACACGTGTATTGGTTATTGTGCGGTAATTGGAGGATTTTCCCTATAGGCTGCGAGGGGTGGCGCGCGTGGGCGCGGCTGCGGCGACCCTGGCGGCGAAAGCAATGCGTGAGTCAATTGCAGCAGGACGGTCCTGTTTGGGCACGACAAAAACATCACTGCCAGGACAGATCGATACGTTTCAAATCTCGGTTATCTAATTACCACACACGAACAAAAAGGACCTGTCATGGCCCACGGTCCGTGAAGATTCCCAGAGATCTCGCCGACGATTACTCTATAGCTAATCAAACTTCAGGAAGCACCGTCGCGACGGGTCCGAAATTCGAGGACGTTTCCTGTCCGCGGCGTCGCCCGGCCATATGTGGTGCCCTCATGCTGCGCTGCGTATAGCCCACGCGAAGCGGTAACCTAGGATCGGTGACGCGGGCGACCCGCTACGCGCACAACAAATAAGCGACATTACGGCACAACGGTGGCGCACGCGCGCTCCCGTTCCTAACATGAACACGCTGCCGTCGGAGAATTGCCATTCTCGGACACAGCGGCGGGCTTTGCTTCCGTGTCGCGCTGGCAGGTTTCAAGCTCCGCGGCACCCACTTTGGCGGGATCAATGCTTGTTCAAAAGTCGTGTTCGAAGGAAGACGACCTACACCTTGAGCTTGAGCCTGTCTTGGACCAATGGGCCACCTCGCGACCCTCGGACGTACGATGGTGTGCTCGTAAGGCTCGTTCGCGATGACCGTTGCCTTTTGCTCGCTTCAAGAGAGGCTTCAGTGATAGTCACCTGGAGATGTGACCAGCCACGCGCTCGGAAAGAGCCGCAGGCCAGGCCGAAGAAAGCGGTCGCCGTCCCGAGGTGACACATTTGACAGAGCTCAAGGCGCTCGCCAGCTTAGGACGTGAGAAGCCGGCATCGCGCACTGCGATCTCTAGCTGATACACCAAGCAGGCTGGCGAGAGAAGTATCAGCAGCCTTCTCGATCGCGGTGACGCAACGCACAACTGCATTAGACAGTTGGGCAGCGCATCGCCGGCGTTGAGCCATCCCAGTGACTCCCATGTCGGTGGGCACCGCTCGCCATTCTCAGGCAAATGTCTACGCACAAAATCCCAAATATGAGGCGTGATACCCACCGGACATGGGCATGATCCCTGAGATCGCGGAGAATTTAGCAATTTGCAATGCTCGCGCGGACAGATTTTCCATCGACTCGGGCCCGACGAACATCCTCGTTCACGGCATGGAAGGCGCCGCGTCGGCTTCCACGACCGCCACATATCACCACGCCTTATGTGGCGCGAGAAGCTCCTGAGCCGACATGAAATGCCAAAGTGAGCAAGTGAAGATAGCGTGTAGGTATGCACCACTTGAACATACCGGGTATAGCTGCGCCGACGTAGGAGCCACAATGAGCATGTCCATTCTGCAGTAAAGTTCGCGCCCAAGCCAAAATTGTGCTCTCCAGTTCGACAGGGCCGGTGAGGAGCGGCACAGCCGCGAGATGAGTCCGTCTGTTTAGCCCGGTTGTCCAGGCACGGTGTAACATGAAATCCCGGGAGCCTGTTAAAACTGCGGTGACGCAACCGGTTTGTCGTCCAAAACGAGGACAGCCCGACGGAACGAGCGCGCCGCGCTATCTTGTTTGCGTACATTGCGATCTAGGAATCAGCACCTTTCAACGTCCGGCTGTCAGAGTCAAACACTGACGACAATGGAGCGACCAGCGAGCGTGAAAGGCCGCGCGCGCGCGTATCTTCCGCGTCGTCCTTTTTGCGGCACCTGCCACAGTCAACATACGGTGACGTGCCAGACAACTGTAGTGGCTGCGCCGGACCACCTCCACAATACCTGCCAATCTCTTCGTGGCGGGACAGGTATGCGACTCGTCTCGCCTTCCGGCTTGACTGACATGTACGCTGGAGGCCTGGAGCTGCAGCTACCCCCGTCCAGCGGGTGAACCAGAACTCCGGCATTCGATATGAAGTTGTTTAGATTTGATGCCATCCGCGGTTGATTGAACGCGCAGGAAGATGTATCCTGGGGCGGCCTTTGAGCGTGTGACATATAGTAGTGAACCCCAAACATCGGACCTAGTGGGGCAATGGCTCCTGGCTAGCCCGAGACCGTTTAACCATGATCATTACTGTGACGGTCCCTAAGGCGTTGAGAAGCTCGCTCGAAACAATGGAGTTAGCAGGACGCACACCGCCCCTACACTAGAACACAGAGCGCACCAGAAGCGTCAGCCACGACCACCCGTTGACTTGTCTCCGTACTACTACGAGCACTGCAGTGAAGGTGGCAGGGCCGTCAGATGGGGGCATGAAAGTGTCGTACGGCTGATGACGACCGGATCCGCACGTCACGCAGGATTGCAAGTAGCCCCTGAGCGTCGGCCGCTCAACGAGCCGATACCTCAGTTACATTGTGCACCGGCTGGGCTGCGCCGGAGTGCGCTACCGCAAGTCTGTTCGCTCGCACGCTGCAAGTGGATAGTACAGCATTTCAGCCACGAGCTCTTTCGCATTGGGTACCGCAATAACAGACCTTCCTGTTCTTGTTGGCGTAGGGATGCGGTAAGAGGCGCAAGGTGGAATTGCGCAATCTAGCACCCAGACTGGTTACCTTCCGAGAATCGGAACGCCTGCACCCCACCTTTCGTGCGTTACTACAATCAGCTGCATAACACATACTAGCTGTTGCAGGTGAGGACTAGTCCACGATGTCTGCATCTCTTCAATCTGTGAGGACGTACCGGACCTGAACCTGCACCGCTAGTATGTTCCGAGGTACGGACGTGTATACGAGAATGGGATGTGGCCCGCTGTGTGTGAATGCGGCCTCAGCAATCATCCGTCTGGTAACAGCCTCAGCCCACAAGCACGTACTCACACCGCAAGAATGGTGATTATGTTCCGTTACAGCTGACGGGACAATGAACAGAAGAGGATTGAATGCCCGAGCGACCTGAACTTTCTCCCTTCCCGTCGTCCCGAGTACTGACGTAACTTGAGGAAAACATAAGTCCGGGAACCCGGGCCACAGCCAACTTAACAATCATTCGTGCTATCTCTAGAAGATGCATTCTCAGTGGACACTCGGTGAAAGCCCCCACACAAGATAAGTACTGTGGCGCTTACACTGCCACCATGCCAGGCAGGCCACGCAGTACGTCTGACGACGGATCAACTTGGATATGGAACGGCGTATAGGCCGCATACAGACTGTTGGCGCACTGCATACAAGCACCGGACACCCTCCGCGCACGGGATCGGTGAACGACTTGGCTTCCCTTCGTCGGTGGCTTCGACAGAAGTGTCCTGGCCGACATCGATCAAACATCGGCTCTCGGAAAAGAGGACATAGCCCCCGACCATTGAACGGCTCTAAGGTGCAATATCTCCATTTCCGCGAGTCAGCTACCCATGAACCTCCTGCCCATCGACCCTAGAAGGTCGTGATTGTTCTTTCCAAGCGAATAGCGAGCTTACGCAATCATTTCCATGCGTTCCGTACGGCGTCGTGTTGCACACCCTGTGTCAGATCCGTCAGAGATTGGACCACAGGCGAACAAGGCCGAGGATCGTGGTCTTGAAAGCATATGCAACTCACCGGACGGACGAAAGAGGGCGAACATGTTATCACTCGATATGACGGCATCCCAATTGTCTTGCAGAACGACCTTGTCAATCAGGCACCTGCAGCGTGGAGCATTCATGAACTAGCATAGGCACATACTTTCTGATAAGCTACGCCTCGCCCCGGGCTAACGAGATCCTCCACAAGACTTGCAGCAGCGGCTGGTAACCGGCGGGGCTGATCTTCAGGCTCGATCTTGCCAGAACACGGAGAAGATTGGCGGCAGCGGGAAATCTTGCGACAACAATAGAGAACGAGGTCGCCGCGTAGCGAGCAGAGCCGTCAGTGGGAGAGAACGCCACCATTAGTGCCGCTATGAGCTGGGAGCATGCGGCGGCGACTGCCTTCGACCGGTCGCTAAGAGTGCTTCATGGCCGTACTTGACGGCATCAGGGTCAGCTGTTTGCGCTGTGGGGCGTACACGAGGCGCCGGACGTCATGGGCTGGCAGTTAGACCACTACGGAGGACTGCAGTTGTGTAAGAAGATGTATGAATGGCGACTGCGACGGTCCTGCCATTGGCGATGAAGCCCGTTGTGGTGGGAGGGAGCAAAGCGGAGTGTACATTGATCGGAGTCCATCTTAGTTACACAAGCCAATACAATAACAATCTTCTAGAGTAACAAATCGCTTACCGTCACATTGCGTAAGTAACAAGAGGGACTACAGATTACGTAAACGCACGCGATCACTGGCGCATGCACTGCGCCTCTGCGTCTCAGGCTCTCAGCCACCACCGCTTGAACATCTGCGCCCGCTGAGCTTCATTGGCTTCACTGTTCACGACTGGTTGACTCAAGATAGGAACCGAAATTGACAGGAGGCCCTCGTCTTCGGACGAAAAGTAGTCAGCCATGCCTCCCAGAAGGACGTTTGGACCAGATGAGTCCAGCGGAGGTGACTCTCGAACGCCAAACCAATCCGGCGATTCACCCCAGGCACATCGGACCTCTACACGCGTGTCTTTCTCTGCCTTCCGAAAGCCAAGCTTTAGCCTTTTACGGAGAAGCACCGTAGACGAGGAGACCGGAGAAGGGTCTGTGGTGCCAGACAAGCCAGCGATCCCGAGCGCGCTGCAGCAGAGTGAGGCGTATACCACGCCGCTGCCCACACTATCCATGGTGGTATTGTCTATCGTGAGTGCCATATTAGCTGCCTACGTTATATCGTGTGACTATATGCGTATTCCCTGCAGGCCATGCTTGGAGAGTTCTTGTCGGCCAATGTCTCCGCACCTTTCATACTGTTCATGGTACAAGGTGCGTTTCCGTGAATTCTTTGTACAACCTGCAGTCGAAGTCTTGCGATCACAAAGAGCTGGAGGGGGCCTCGGCTCGCATCCGTCAGGACACAGGACAGCTCCCTGGGGGGATCATCCAGTTTGGTTTTTGGGTCCGTTTGTTGGTCAAGTACCAACTCCCTGTCTAGACTTAGCAGCCTCGGGCGACGTCAGAACCTCCCGATATAAGCACTTGAAAGCTGACGGCAAGGGCAGATACGGCAGTTGCGCTCGAATCTGTCTGGATTGCACTTGCTTACGAGCGTTCACCACTTCTTGATTGATCCGCTACTCCTTCTTGCACGTCATTCCACATTTTCGGGTGGGATGAAGCATACCACCCGCGCTACACGATGTCCAGTCGGGCGGGGGACCCAGCCTCCAGCTTCCACGGGTCCTACAGAACTTCCTTCCTGCGTCTCAGCGGGACTATTTCACCACTCTTTGCCGTGCCATCCTGAACAGCGTTTTAACCATCGTCCGAACATCCAGGCTTCAACCAATTTGATGACGAAGCGAAGGTTGGCCAGTGGACCGGCATTCTAGGTGAGATGATCCATTCATGTGACTTATGCATGCCTAATACACTCTCAGTGTCGACATTCTTCTTGACGCAGTTTCTTACGTCACTACTCTGGGTCGGTCCTGTCGCTCTTGCCTGTCGAATAACCGTTTGATTCCCGGTTCAGGCGACGGTAGCCGCGAAGCATGGTGCACGAATCGTCCTCTTCACATCTTTGCTTGGCAGTGCCGTTACTTGCTGCATATTCGGAACAGCGACCTCGATTCAGGAAGCCGTCGCAATCCGATTGATGCAGGGAATATTTGCCGGTGCGATAGGCGTCGCGCGTGGCTGCGTGACTATGATGACCGACCAGAGCAATGAGGGCAGGGCATATGCCATCTTGGGGTGAGCGAGTATTTCGCCTCTACTGAGCCGACGCTGACAGCGGCGTAGCTTCTGTTGGGGATTTGGTGGCGTGGCCGGTGCAATCGTAGGAGGAACATGTAGGTCAAGATCTTACTCAGACGCGCTCGTCGCTGACATTGAACAGTCGAATCACCAGCCAAGAAGTGGCCCTCTGTGTTTGCCAACATCCCAATCTTCGTGAAGTACCCTTACTTGCTGCCAACTTTAGTGGCGGCGTCGGTCATGTTCACAGGTAACACGCTTTGCCACTATATGCATGCTCTTCCAATTCAACGGTCTGGCAGGTGCCATTCTCAGCCTCTTCCTTGGCCCGGACGGCGGGCCTCGAGAGGGTGCCATTCGCTTGCCCGTGGAGAAAATCGGCACCATCCCAGAGGAGGAAGAGTCCATACCCGGCACCCCCATTCTCGGAAGCCCTGAGCGTAGAAGCGCCTACGGTTCGTTAAGAAACAAGCTCTCAGGACGGCTATCTGGATACTTCTCTGGTCGTGCCCAGGATGCCCAGGAGGGTCCATCGACTCCCCGACAAGCGCCGGAGCCCGTGCCGCTTACTATTACTCCGTCCAACAGCGCGAACAAGATGCGAACCGTGTCCTCGACCAGTCGCGCGAACGGCTCCGCATATGGATATGGTAGCGCATACAGGAGTCGACTTGCCAGTGGATACAGCATAGGGAACAGGGGAAGCGTGACCGCTTCTTTGCGGCGCAGGCGCGAGAGCAATTTCGAAGGGATGCCATCGTCAGTGGCCACGGATCGGGATCTCAACTTCGCTCAGCGGTTGCTTATGGCAAACGAGAACGCGGTCACGAACATCGCTGATCTTTGGGTCGCCGCGGCAATGAACGTTGATAACGAGGATGGGTTCCAATCCGAAGAAGAGCTTGAAGACGAACCAGACATCGCAGAGGGCGAAGAGGCCCGCCCGTTCTCATCCGCACTCGATGAACTCGACGAAGAGGACGTCTTCGGCGCGCAAGGCGCGACGCCCACGCCTCGGAACAACCGCTTTTCTCGCCGGGAATCGCACACGTCCGCTCACTCGCCGTCGAAACGCCCCTCGTTCTCCGCCGCGCGCCGGCCCCCACCCCTGGGCTCGCCGCGGCGCCCGTCGTACTCTGGTCGTCTATCTCTACATCGCCAGCGCTCGTCGCAGTTCTCACCGCGCCTGCCCAGCGAAGACCCGGGCACGCCGCCGCCCATGCACCGGCGCACGTCCGGGAGCATGCCTCCCATCTTCGCACATGTGGGCGTGCGAACGCCTCCGGCGGTTGTGGAGGCGCAGCAGCTGCTCGCGCAGTTAGAGGAACAGGAGCCGGCGGAAAGTCTCGAGCCAATCATAGAGTCACAGAGAGCTCAGGCCGCTCAAGCCGAGGCTGAGATCGTAGAGGGCGAGCCGTCGCTCATGTCGCTGCTCCCCGTAGCAATCATCATCCAGTATGGGTTGTTGGCGCTACATTCGACGACGCATGACCAGGTATTCTACCTCTACCTAGTGTCGTAAGTTGATATAACTTGCGGAGCGAGGCGCTGTACTGACTCCTGGGTGCAGCAAGTACCCGCTTGGAGGGCTAAACCTGACTGCCGGGCATTTCTCACAACTCAGTAAGCATTCTACATATTTTGTATGATCGGCGCTGAGACTCGTGCTACGTCTAGTCGCCTTGATGTGTTTGGCACAAATCGCCTACCAATTCTACTTGTATCCGTACGTCCGATGCATCCCCGCGCATATCTTCGATTCTGACCCGCGTCTCGTGCCCGTAGGAACATTGGGTGAGTATTATTTACACGGCTCAGCGCACTAGCCCACTGATGCACGCATCCCCAGCCCTCCACGGGGGCGGTTCTCGCACATTGCGATGTTCCGCATTGGATCGCTCCTTTTCATACCAGCGTACTTGTCCGTGATCCTCTATCGAGTCCTCGCAGGTCCCGATGATGATGGGAACCCCATTCTCATGGCCGGTACGTGTTTGTCGTCGAACCAGAGCGCAGATCATGTCTAATTGACTCGGACTCCGGCGCAGCCCTGGCATTGAGCACGTTAGTATCCCCATTGCCCAGTGCCCACCCTTAATTTGCGTGAGAACTGAACCCTTACCCATCAGCGCCGTACGTTTCTGTGGCGGCACGTTCTCATACACCGCTGTGTCCGTGTTGCTCAACTATAGTGCGTACTGACTCCGGGTCTCGGCGAGCTCGGGTTGACATCTATCCTAGTGTCTCCGCCGCATGTTGTGGGCTTTGCGAACGGCATCGCACAGAGTATTGTCAGCCTGGCACGATTCTTCGGGCCTATTTTGGGCGGTACGGTGCGTCGGAAGTTCTATTGACGCCAATCCGATTTGGTACTGATTCTTTGCGTTCCCCGCAGCTGTGGTCTATGAGCGTGGAGAATGGGCCTGCCGGTTACCCGTTGGGTTTCATTGTATGTGCGGCAGCATGCGCCCTCGCCGTGGCGCACAGTTTTGTCATTAGATGAACAATCACATTGACCATGCCTGAATACCCATCGTATACTCATGATTCCTGTACTTTGACCTTAGATGGTCTTTCTCACGGTGTTGCAGGCTTCATCCGCGGCTGCCTTCTCTTGTTGCACTCCTACTGTAAGCACAGCATGTAATCGTCTAGACGGACTATGAAACATCCTTGTCGGTTTCTTTACACACTCAAGCAAGTCCTTGTCTCCCTATTTGCCGCCGAGTAACCGTAGCGTGCAAGGCCATCTACATGATGTGTAAGGTTATACCGTGGCATACGTGACTCTGACTAAACAGCGTCCCCCTATGCTTTTTGCAACTACTGGAGGATCCGCGTATGTGCCACTGGCGATGCGGCTTGTGTCCCCTGAGATCGCCCAGTAATAGGCTGCCTCAGCCTGGACCATCCTCGTAGAAGGCCCGGGCTTTCGCATGCTGTCTCGGTGTGGTCCAGCTAGCAAGTAGAACGACTCCATACTCGCAGCGCCGCCCCAGGTACAAACTTCAATGTGCCGCAACGGACGGAGGGCCCGGTGCTAACTCGCGATCGGCGCTAGTACGTATAGGCTGTCGATCATGGACGTTCCTGATCTCGATCGCCGCCCGCCTAAGATTGTCCTGCATACCGGCACCACCATTGAACGCGGTCGACACATACGGGCGCAGGAACAAGGGCACTCGGGCTTACAGTTCTTGGTCAGCATCGTGGGGATCATAATTCAGTCTTGAAGATGTGGCGGTCTATTCCTTCGCAAATTGTCTAGGCTGTCAATGCCAGGGCGAGACCGTTTGAGCTCAGTAGTTGGTAACAAAGCACAGAGTGGCGGGCATATTTTGTACCAACCCCAGTGTCCATGCTGGTGCTGAAAGGAAAGAAGGAGCGACAGGTATGTATATTAGACAAAGTCCGGAAAAGGCTAGAAATCACAGTGGTAAGCTAATCCCAGTATCCGTGGTAGTGTCGAGGGGAGAAAAGGAGCGACAGATATGTACTAGACAAAGTCCGAAACAGGATACATTTCTTAGTTACTTAATGTCCGAGCGCGATGCCAGCACCATGACTTCTGTGCCCTAGCTTACACTGTAATGTTCTAGTGCCAATTCTTTGGCTCTTCAGGCGCAGAAGATCCCATCCCCGTTATCGTCGCAGAGTCGCGGAAGTTAATTTCGGGTCTGTTGGTGTTCTTGTCTGCACGCCAATCGCTGCCGTGGCCCAGTAGACGAGCAGGGTGGAAAATGTTGAGCGTCCACATTGCCAGTGCAATCATGACGGCATCCATGATTACTGTTCCTCACATTCAGCCAGCAGAAAGGGGAATCATACGTAGGTCTCACCGAAGTAGCGTTGAGTGCGGATAATGGTCCCGGTCCATCCATCACCGAGTTCCTGCAGAGCAGATCAATAACGGAAAATCAACGAACGATGTCCAGGCTACGTACAATGCATCGATACCATGTCCTAGAAAGTTTCAGAATGGGTAAGAGAGCAATCCTCCGGAGCGGTTCAACTTACCGAACGTAGAAGCAGAGACTGCTGAAGATCAAGGATCCCACCATGAGGCGCATCTTGCTGTCGAAGGTGTATCCAGTCTTGACTACATCGCGACCACGGATGGGTTTGTCATGGACGACGCGATAGAGGAACTCAGCGCCGAAGATGATATATAATGTGATGGCAACTGCGCCGCTATGAGCATAGCAGTTGGGTACCCCACAGACGAACAGCGCACCTGTCTGGAAGATGATACCCGCCAGCATGATATCGCTGCCAGCTTTCGCGTTCTTGTGGGTGTTCACGGCCGCTGCAGCGGCAGAGCCACCGAGTGCTTGAACCACTAGCGATATGACGTCCTACCAAACCAAAGATGAGCCACGCCCTTCAATAGCGGCTGATGGTGCAGACGCACACTGCTGACGAAGATTATGGTGTCTGAAGTAGCGGTATAAGTGAAACGCGGGGGCGGAGGCATTATACTGGTGACGTACACCATCGCGCACTGAGTCGGCTGTATTGCTGTCCGAGGCGGCGGATAATATGCCCAAGGATGACGAAATTGGCAGCGATGAGCGGTGTGGGTCCAATGATAGTGCAGATGATCCTGGAGGCTTCAATGAGCGCGAAGGTCTATGCATCGGCGGCGGCGAAGACTTACTGCATGGTGAACGCTGGGTCCTGCAGGACGTCGTACGAAGACCACAGCCGGCCAGCCCACCCGGCCGTCTCGAGTATGCCCGCGAAAACGGCAGTGATGAGCAAGAACCACATGCGGTATCGCACTGCTTGGACGAAATGCACAACTGGAGAGCATATGATTGTCAACAGCGTTTCTGCGGGCGACCAGCGGGGCTCCGACTTACGTGTCGACAGGCCGAATAAGATGATCATAAGGTATCCCACCCATTTCGTCGGCGTGTACCCATAGGGCGTTACAGCGTCCAGCGCGCGAGCTTCAACTATGTCAGTCATATGAGTATGAGGTGTTCCACTGGAGAGGCAGCATAAGGATGCGACTTACTTGGCAGATACATAGTATTGTGGAGGGAAGGGGAAGGGGGGAAGGTGAGAAGAAAGACGCTGTAGACCGACCTCGGTGAGAGTGTGCCTTTTGAAGGGTCGAGTGTGATCCTCACTGCCCGCCCACTTGCACGGCCAATCGGCCTCGACAACGTAATGACGATACCAGGGGCACCTCCGGCGGGGGCACAGCGCCAGTATCCGCAGTTGTACTTCGTGGCTAAGCGAGGAACCCGACCGAGGCGGCGTGTACTGCCGCTGCTTGGTGTGGGTGAAGTGTCGACCTGCTAAGGGCAATGGGCCACCGCCTCAACGAGCGTGGCTAGCGAGCATACCATGGGTGGCATGCGTTGCTGCGTATAACTGTGGCTGCGTCGTCTTGCTACTACTGGTCGGCGTGATGAGACCGAGCTCGCAACAGTCAGTGTGGGTGCCACTGGGCGCCTCCTGTGCCTCCGGTACTCAAAGCTGATGGCGGTCTCGATCACATCCCAAGGGCATATTTGCGTAGGTCCATGCCGCCGTACTGCGCCCAAAACTGGCTTCACGGTTTCGGGAGGATCCGTTTCCTGGTCGAGTCCTGTGCAGGCTGGTCCAAAGTGGAGAACCCGGAGACTCGGACGCCGCTGTAGAGAGCTCCAACTTGAATGCCCTCTATCTTCGCCTCGGGCTAGTCTCCTTTTTCTGCGCAACGCATTTAACTACGGCGCAGTAAGGTCATCAACCTCAAATACTTGGTGCTATGGGGCCGACATCGTGAGCGCACATGCTGACAGGCGCAGCAGGGCTTACCTTTTGCTGGCGGTGCTCTGTGTCAATACGTCGCAGCGGACGTTTCAGTTGTGCAGGCACGCCCCACATGGCATACATACTGCGTCCCTCTCGGTTAAGTCTGCCCGTCTATGGTATACAGTCTGGGCTCTCTCTCGGTTGATTTTCCCCGTCTGACATTGAAGCTGCCTAGATGCTTGCGCGACGTTGTGAGCAACCGCAGCGGATAAGTGGATAAGTGGTGGATATTCATATTTAGTGCATCTGTAGTAATATGTCTGCGCATGATCCAAGATCGCACCCACCATTCAAAATATGCACGTCAGACTAAATTCTGAGTGTCACACACGAAGGCTATATGGGGACGTACACCATCGCGCACTGAGCCGTCTGTATCGCTGTCCGAGGCGGCGGACAACATGACATCAGGTAGAGGATGTGACAGTCGTGTGTCTATGTGTTGAATGCTGAGGCCAATTGAAGTGGCTTTTAGTTGGCCGCGCGACGGGATCTCGGTGTCGCGTCAGGAAGCCATAGTCTAAGGTGCCCTGCCAGAGGGAACGAGAAAATCCACACGGCATGAGAGTGGAGGCGAGGTTTTCGAGTCGATATCCATCCAAATGGTTGAATGGCTACGGACTACTGCGAAGGTGGCGAGAGGCGGTACTGTCCAGATATGGTCAATTAACTGCGGCCCCAGCGGGCCGGTGTAACTCCGACGGTAAATGGTGTCCCTCTCGCCCAACGCTGGCCATTACAAGCCTCGTGAAGCGCGGCACGGAGACATATTGTGCATGTGCCCCTTGGCAGAGGTGAGTGCGGCTTTCTGGTTTCTTGCTGTTTGCTTTGCCCTCGGTGTCCGTCCAGGCCCGGGGCGCGCACACTAGGGCGCTCGGCATTTTCCGGTTCAATGCATTCCCCACGAGCTGGGCGCCGAGCGTTCGCAAGCAACCTTGACTTCTCCGGCCAGCCTGCATCCCCAATGCTTTAACGTCGTACGTTCGCGCTAGCTGCATTCTGCGAAATGAAAGCACAAAACCTCTATGAATGCCGGCATCTGAATTCCGGGACCTGTGAGTTCGAGGGTACGGTGGCTATCCACAATATGGGTTCCAGCAGAACAACAACTGTTCGTCAACCTTGATGCCGACGACTCCACATCCCCGTGTTCGTGAAGGCCTCGGCCGCTTCAGCGCGCAAACCTCCTTGCGTTGAGTGGTAGGGCGTGGCCTAGGCTGTCCGCTCGTGACAAGCGGTGAGTCAATATTTGGGGTAGGCAATTAGTCAAATCGCTCGTAACTTTATTTTCTCAGACCCGGGTGAACCCCAGGATCCCCGCAGCGTTCTCGCGCTCGTTGTTCACGTCATTCAAGGGATTATGTTTATTCCCCCTTCGCAACTTCATGGTGACACTCGTGGTCGGAAAGGCATTATGGCAGCGAACATGCCTCCGCCTTCCATTCGCTAGGGCATCCCGGAACGGCTGAGTCCTCAACTGAACAGCGAATGGGCGGCGATTATTTACACGTGGATCATGATCGAGCAAGACACTCTCCGTGTCGTGGGGTACACGCGGAATAGGTTTGTCACGGGCGCAAACAACCTGGCACCGACGAGACGGACTGCACCGCAATTGAGACGAACCGCTTCGACAGCTCTTCCGCAGCATCTGGACGTGTTCGGGCGAACCCAAAAAGCTTAATCAGCCTTCGCGGATGGTTGCTTTTGCGGTGAATTTTACGTCCGCGGATTCTGGTATGGGAGCCGTGACGCCTCTACCTTACTCAATGTGATCAATCAGTTCGTTGACATGGACGCTGGCAACATCCGATGCCGTTCGTCGCCCAGGGAAACTCGTCATCCGCGATGTCATCCCGCGTTATGGCCGCCGTTGCGCTCGGCGCTCGCTGGCACGACGCCGGGCGCTTGCGAGCTCGAGCAAATCAGGAAGGTCGAACATGCAGGCATCCCCCCTGTACCTGGCCTGGCAGAATACATACGAGGAGGAGACCCCGGAAAATCGACAATAAACGCTCGCGCCTAGACACGCGTAGGCGTCCGGGTCGTGACGTCCACAGCCAGCGTGTTGTTGTCTTCCTTTGTCCGAGACAAATCTGGAGGGCCGGCCTAAGCCTGGCGGTCCTCGCGTATAAAAAGAGGCACATTCCTGTACTCGGTCCTCAGGCTCCTCTCACCTTAGACTCCTCTCGCACTCTCGGTGTCGCGTCTCCCCTACCACTCTCTTTCGTCCTTCCTTCAACACACCATGTTCTTCACCAAGACTGTCGCCACCCTCGCCCTCGCTGTGACTGCATTGGCAGCAAGCATCCCTCGTGCGGACAACGTTACGTGCGGCTCGTCTACCGGGTCGTCGTCCACCGGCTCCGCAGCTGTCACGACGTCGACCAGTAGCGAGTCCTGGTTGTCTGGTACACAGACTGGTGAAGGTACGGGCGTCCTTTGACATTGCAGCGAACAATGTTGACCGATTGTCGTTGTTGCGCATAGCTACCTACTACATGACCGGCCTCGGTGCGTGCGGTATCGACAACACCGACTCCGACTACATCGTTGCGGTGTCCGAGAACCTCTTCGACAACTACCCGTGCGTGTCCTTGCCGACCCGCGCTTATGACCGCAGCCGCTTACTGACAAAGCATCAATAGTGGCTACACCGGAACCAACCCGAACAACAACCCCGTCTGCAACAAGCAGATCACTGCCACCTGTGCGTCCCCCTGTGTGTGCTGAGTATCGAATGCATGCTGATGGCGCCTGTGCACAGACCAAGGCCACAGTGTCACCGTCACCGTCACGGATCGCTGCGTCGCCTGCGCGACGACGGACCTCGACTTCAGCCCGTCCGCCTTCCAAGATCTCGCAGACCTCTCCGAGGGGCGCCTCTACGGCATGACCTGGGTCTGGTCCTAGACGCGCTACGTCTCCCACGACACCGACGCCCCGGGGGCGCCGCACGTCAACATAGATCTCCCTCGGTCTCCGAGTCCACGCGCCACGTCGTATTTATCTCTCTTTATGGGTCTGATGTTCGTCTCGGCACCTGGGTGCCCCCTCTCCTCAACGCTGCATGCAGCTTAGTGCGGAGGGCTAGGAGACGGTGTACCGCTGTGTCTTGTGTCTTGTGATGTGGTCTTGTTGGGCATAGAGTTTGGCGCTTAGGCCGCCATTGTTGTACCACTCCCGTCAGGGGATGTGCTCCACCATGTTGTATACGTTAAGTTGCAATACAAATGTAGAAATGTTGTCGTCTATCCGGAAATGTGCTTGCGTCTGAGCGCACTCAAGAATACAGGCCGACTCCGAAGTGGGCTCACCTGCTCAAATCGTTGCATGGCCTAGTAGGAGACTGGCCGGATTCCGCCGGACATCGACGACGTCCGGACACTTCGCGCGCGCTCCGCATGAGGAGGGATTCCGACTCGCTCGAACTCGAGCTGGTCGCTCTTCGACCACGCGCTGAACACATTGCTGACTTTGACTGCGATGCGATGCATCTCAGTACATACTGTACCACAAAGAGAACACGCGCCGCTGTTGTCAGCGTGTGTTCATCAAGGTGCCTCGTTTTCGGCGACGAACAAGTACTTGCCACGGCTACTCCACACTCAGTGCTCCGTTCGTGATCGGTGCGGTAGAGGGGCGTCCGGCGGAATTCTATGGTATGCGTCTCAGTCGTAGCCGACCGCAATGTGCAGGTTCACGTTACGCAGGTTCGGTTCGATTGGTTCGAGCGGTCGTTGCCCCGCGCGCCCGCGCCCCGCCGGTATCGCGCCCTTTGTCACGGCGCTGTATTCACTGAGATGTAGCTAAATTTGGACACTGGTAGCATTCCTTGAAGCCTACGTACACAATAAGTAAAATAACAAGCTGGATACTCTTTGAGCTGACGATCACATGGAGTAATTTCGATGTAAGTAGTAGGCTACTAGTAGACACAGTGGCAGGCGTGGACGCAGCCTTAGATGGTACACTAAGATTGCGAACATTGCACTCAGGGCAAATATGGCCCCGGCGACGGTTGCTGTGTCGAACTACTGGTACAAAGGATACAGGATAACCCGTTGTGACGGTGACGATGGGTACACTGATGAGCCTGAGATGGCCCATCAGGGGATCCCAACGCGCAGATGCACTCTCAATACAGATATAGCACATATAAGGCGGCGAGTACTAGTACTATGATGGAAAATACGAACCAAATGGAAGTCAGAAGCCCCAGATCAAAGGATTTATTTGAGGCCCGTGCACGTACACGCACCGGAGCTTGTGTATCGGTCCGAGCGGGGGACTTGCGGTGATCTTCACGAATCTCTTCAACGCACAGCGACTGCTCAGTCTTGTTCAAATCACCACTCTGTGGTTCGTCCTTGGGAGCACCAACTGAGGAGTGCTGAGATGACCCGGCCTTCGCGTTGGACCTGCACCAGAGTTTGTGCCTCCGCCAGTGCGCCTTTTGGCTGAGTACACAGTCAGAAGAGTCACGGGTGTGTGCGCAGAACACGTTATTGCCGCTCACCATTTCTTGCTGCAATAATACACCAACTTGCACCTGAGACGGCGTCAGTGAACCTGGCACCAATACGCGGGGGAGCACGCACCCTGAGCATGCGAGTAGGGACTTGCCGTCCTTCACAGCATGGCAGTTCTCGCACTCCAGCTTATTCTTGCCCATCCACGTGTCACCTACATCTGGCCTGCCCTCCTTCGAACCTAAGACACGCTCTCGTGCTGCTTGCACAGCATCGGGACTTGCTGTCTGCTCGCGGCCTTGTACGCATGTGCTGTCGATCTTCTCGAGGTCACTAGCAAGCAACGTGGGCACGATCGACTCTGTGGTTACATTAAAGATCGGAGGGGCCCCTCGGGATGGGGTGACAGGCCTGTCAGTGCCAGACAGGAAGGCAGGCTCGACCTTGAAACCCCGGAGCGGCGTTGTGTAGGTCCCTCGTACCCTGACAGAGTCTCAGAACGTCTGATCGCCCCCGTAGAAAACATGATCGGGGTACCATTTCGGCGCGCCACGTCCCCAATTCCACGCTTCGTGCAAGTATGTAACGAGAGACATCATCCGATCGGCCTGGTACTTCGTCATGGCGTCGAAGTCATGGTGTGAGTGATTCCCGCAGTTGCAAGGCTCTGGGAAGAGCATTACAATGAGGAAACAGTTCATGGTCGGTTCGGCGAAGAGCAGGTGGCCCCAGTCACGCTGGTAATGGTCAATCAGCTTGTGTATATATGAGGTATTCGAGGCCCGGGTGCGGGCGACAGGCGAAGGGACCTCTCTGCCCGTGCAAACACAATGGGAGGCGGCACAAATACTCTTCCCACATGGGACTTCTATCCTCAGGTGCCAATGAAGGGGCACATACCTCACGCCTGGCAGATCCATTAGCTACCTGCAGCATTCGTCCGTCAGTGTCGTTAGACCCTACAGTTGGATTCGACATACCTCGTAGAGATACAAGATCGGCATCCACTGAGGCTTTGACTGACTGTCGCCACTTGTACGCCAGCGTGCCACCTGGTCGATGACCGACTTGCGCGACTGGAAATTGAGGGAAGACAGGTCCGGCGTTTGTTCCGGCGGTCGCGCAAACTTCTCGGAGATGTCATTCATGTACAGGCCAAAACCGGTGCACTGGAGCAAGCGTCGTGTCGCGCTCGTCTCACTCCGATTAACCATCATGTTGGGTCCCCAGCTATGTGAACAAACCGTCAGAAACATGGCACCTTTGACAAGCGAAGCGGTAGGGCGCACTAGGGAAGCCGAGATAACTCGGACGCGAAGACATCCATGACTTTGCAAGGTCCGGTGGCACCCTCAGTGGCAGTAGGATGGCGGTTGTTCGCAGGAGACTCTGGACAGACGATACCAGCGCACCATAGATAATAGAGCGCAGGGACAAAGGAGACTACGGATTACTGTCGGGATCAGCGGTGAGCGTTCTGGACCAGAAGCATGCACAAACAAGGCAAGTGGACACACTTCTGCACATGGCATAGACGCTTGCCGGCTGGTTCCGGTAATATGGGTGCAACGGGGACTCTTCTGGGTTGAGAAAGCGAAGTCATGGATCCAGGACCTTGGAGTCTGTAGGACAGAGCGGAAGAAGAAGAAACAAAAGATTAGGAATTTCGGTTTCGATCCAGTAACTTCAGGGTAGGTTTCTAGGTATGATTCTCCGCCTTTCGCCCACGTCGTTCAATACGCAGCTCGCTGAGTAACTCGAGTGCAGTGATGTCTTTTGTCTCCTGCCAGCTGCTTCGCACACGCGAGTCGTCAGCACCACATGGTCATGTGGGCTGTGCTGTACAAGTGGTCGTCTCGAGTCCGATCTAGACTGAGACCAGTACAGAACACAACAGGTTCTGGCAGTCACTGGAGTAGTACTTATTCAAGTTCAAGTCTCGTACGGGGTTCTCATTGTCGCATGGTCCTTTATTAAGGTGTGTTTCTCCCTCAGCTTGAACACTACGACTAACAACTGATCATCGATGCAGTCCTAGTCGCGCCTTATGCTGTCTTTGGCACTTTATCACCGCGGCCCACGTAAGCATGTCTGTTCCAACACGCATGCTATGGCAGTGTCCCGTCAATGCACTGAGGGAGTGTTGCGGCCTCAGCTGATGCAATGAAAACTTCACGAAGATGACCTTAGCACAAGCCCTCCGCGCATCAAGTCACGGACTACAGAACAGCCTGAGGTGGGTTTTCATCTTCCCATAAATCATCCTGATGGCTTTAGTGACCCGAGGAATATCAGGGCGACGGAGGTCTCGATCTCGCGATTGACAGGTGGTCGACGCCGCCCAACAACTGAGACAGAACCTCATTCAACTACAACAGAACACGCAGCATTCGCCATGATTGTTGCTTGTGTGAGCCAGCTGAACAGATTGGCTGGTTCAGCTCACGTAACCTTGGGCTGATAGTGCCAGTGGGTGTCTCATTGGTTATAACCAAGCTTCACGCGCAATTCACGCGTACCCGCTTGCCCTCACAAAGCACGAGCTCATGAACACAACCTTCGTCTCTCGGGGTCTGTGGAGCTTCATACACTCACAACCAGCATGCGCTTTACCTTCACTCCCGTGGTGATCCTTCTTGGGGCCCTCAATACGTGCTCGGCAAACATATTTACTAAGCGGTAAGGCATCCCTGGTATCTACCAAAGAAATATTGTAACCTTGCAACATTTCTCTGACTGTAGTCGCTCATAGTTTGTGCGACGACGTGTTTCGCCGACATTGACTCCCCAAACTGTCCTGGGGAGGCTACGGACTGTCGTTGCTCCACCGCAGACTTCATCGCCAATGTCAAGGCCTGCTTCCACACCTCTTGCTCGAGCAACGATATCAACGATGCGTCAGATTACCTGTCTTTTATGTGCCCTTAAACGGTGAGTGTCAATTCGTTGTACAGCCCATTCCCGCAGAGTTGAATGGGAGCGCCCGGTCATCAGCAAATCGTAACAGCCTCCGAGTCACCGGGATTTGATACCGGTATACCCTCGCCACCGAGCTTAACTACTAGCGGGGGCGCGCCCACCAGTTCATCAACCTTGACTGCTAGTATCTTGCCCACTCTCCCTGTGGATAGTAGTACATCGCCAGGGTTTATACCAACCGACTCTTCACCAGTCTCTGAACCGGGAGGCACTATTGCCGTACCACCTAGTACCAGCCTACCCGTGATATCAGGGCCGGACAGCGTACCTGCTAGTACAAGCATTGTGATATCGTCGTTGCCCGGATCAACGCCTACCGCCACAAATGGATCTGGCAACTACGGTGAGCATCCACCCGACCCGCCCGTCAGGAATGGATTGTCGTCCGGACCCGACGACATGCCCACTTCGCTTACTATTTCTGCAACTCTTCATGAAGCATCAGGAGCAAGCAACGTACCAATCACTCCGAGTCTGGCATAAACTTCCCCCGAGTAAGCACATCTTCGAGGCGGATCGACGTTTGCAGGTGAACCTCACGAACTACGTCCTTCTATGTCCATAGACCTGTCTACCCAAGCGCCTTGATGGGGGATGCGGTGCCACATCCCGTCAACGATCTCTTGAGCCTCGCTTTCACTTGCGCTGTTATGTTGTCGTGTCTGTGAGAGCAATCCACTCGTTAGGGAGGAGATGTTGAGCTTACCACAACCCCACGGCGCGTTCTTTTCTCACACGTGGTAAGGTATTCATTCTCTACCCCGTCAAAAAGACTACCTCGTCATCGTATAAATATTTGCATCGTTTCAACCAATTGTTTGTGATATACAGGAAATGCCTGCGATCTGCGACGAAGAGGCGAGAAAAATGATAGCAACTCCTGGTTTCGATCCAGGGACTTCAGGGTATCACGTGATATGAGCCCTGCACGCTTCCGCTGCGTCAAGTTGCTATGTTAGCTCCAGCCAGCATGCAATATATCATCTGGACCCAGCCGTCTACCCGTTGCAAACCGGCTCGTGCGATACGCCGGACCATCAGATTGCCCGTCACCTTGAGCTTTGCATACGACCTCTTTTCTACACAGCTGGATGGATGCTCCTACTTACTGCAAGGAAAGCTGGTTGCTGGCCCAGATCTTGTGAATTTCGTCCAGGAAGGGACGACACCCGAGAGTTAGCCCGATACGAACAACCACCCATGTAATACGACTGCGGCCTGCCATAAGTCTGGAGACGTTCGGTCAGCTATGACTGAAACTTCCTGCCATGTCACTCACCTGTGCTTCACTTTCAGCCTGATTTGTGTCTCTTCAGATATGAGCCCCTATGACCTCTACCGTGACCGCGGGACGCCAGCATACCAGGTGCCAAGGAGCTTCGGACGAGCGCTAGCTCCCGCCTACGCTCCACTCGTCACTAATACTATGTATCATCTTGTCAAAACGCAGTTGATGTGAGCTGATGTCGAGTGCCCTCGAGATGGTTTTTGCGACAATTGACACCTCTGTTGTGAAGCTACGTCGAAATCGAAGGTTCCTTAGTATCGGTCTCGTCCCACTCGCGACACGAACGCACTTGTCAATACGCGTTGACAGGGATTCAATTCGATCACCAACGCATCGGCCTTCAAAACGGTGCGCACGATCCTCCACTTCCGAACCCAGACGGTCTTTCACCAATTATCCGTGGTTCATCTCCACGGCACCCATTCAAGGTTCTGGGATCTTCTGCAAGGCGCTCTTTCGACATCCCCTAGCAATTGAGGTACGTGCTGGAAACTGTGCAGAGAAGACGGCGCTGATTGCGGTGTATGCAAGGCTATCGCATAGCATCAATGGCAAAAGACTCAGAAAAACCCAAGTCTCGGAAGCTACCTCAGAAGAAAGCACCTTTCCACCGCGCTACTCCCTCTCAGAACGTCGTTTTCCTTGACAATGGGGTTGTAAACCACCGCGCATCTATCACTCGCCAACTTCCTGCACATATAGGTAGCTCGGCACCGCCGGTGACCGCGGAGAACGTTGTGCCCAACGCGGGCGCGCACGCCATCGGTCGGAGGAACCAGATCAGCGGCTTTCCGACCTCGTACCTCCGTTCTACATTCAATTCCGCCTCTCCCTTCGTTCAGAATGCTCCATCATTCTCCTCGGACGCGTCTTCGCGAGCGGAGGAGACCTTCGAGGCGTACATACAGCCAGCTTCCGCCGCGTCCTCCGCGATACCCGAGCCAACCGTTTTCTCCTGGCATTTGGAAGACGAGGAGCACGTTGCCCTCGGGTACGAGCGATTGAAGGTTGGCAGGAAAGCTGCGAGAGTCCAAGGTGCGTGTGGATGTACTTGCCAGCCGTGCTTCATCTCACCATAAACACACAGGCCGTCGAGATACCCCCATCCAAGGACACCCTCCCGCTCTCACGCCCGCCGCTGGCTCCGTGGATCAATGTGGCGTGTTCTCTACACACGATAGCGCTAGTACTGCGGCGGTCGCTGCAGATGCAGCGCATACACGAGTACTTCGCAAACGTCCGACACAACCAGCCACGACGGGGGCCTCACAAGGTCACTCGGGGACACATGCTGCTGGGGCGTCACGTCAAAAGCGCAAAACAGAAGCCTCGACAGACGAGAACGCGCCCTCTTCCAAGAAGCGAGGCTCTCGCACCCACGTCTCCTCGCCAGCTACCATCTCCCATGCCGAGTCAGCGCAGCCGAACATGGAACTATCCGTCAACGATGCCTTCGGGAAGCCCACCGCGGCTAGCCAGCTCCTGAAGCGCAAGCGCCCCTCACATACGCTCGGGCGCGTAGAGTCCCGCGCGAACGCAGGTGCTCCGGAACCCGAGATACAGAGCACCACGGAAGACGTCGACATGTGCGTCGTCGACCCCGGGGCCGCCCAGGACGCCGTCCACGCCCCCGTCGCCCCGCATACACCCAGCGTATCTGCTGCGGAGACCCCGTCCAGCCCTCAGCGTGCCTCGAAGAAACGGAGCAAACGAACGCGCGTGAAGGCGAAGCCGGCGAGGGAGTCTGCGGGAAGACCTGACGAACAGACGGCGTTGGTGACCGGAGGCCAGGAGCGTGGGCCGCTTAGCGCTGAAGATGGCCTCAACGACAACCTAGAACCTGGAGACACCGACTGCGAGGGGAAAGACCGTAAGCGGCCACGCCACGAAGACGACCGCGAACAGCTGCAAGAATCGGCTGGCCCAGTTTATGAGACACCGCAGGAGGAGGCAGAAGTGGACTTGGATGCGGAGCTCGTCCCAGGAACTGAGACGCCGAAGGAGTCTTGCACGACCACGCAGGGTTCCCAGTTGGCTAACGACGGGGGAACGAGCCGAGGCTCACATCTAGAGGTTATTTCTGAGCCCTTGGTCGATCGTAGGCCTGCTGAGCCGGCAGAGGACCTCGCGGACGTTGTGGCAGCGGGGTATTCGAGCCCTGAAGATGGCGATGCCTCTGAAGTCAGAGCTCCGAGTGGCAGCGAGGGAGTGGGGTGCGATTATCCTCAGACCGCTAGCACCAGCGAAGAACCCAAGCTTAGCACGGACTCGCTCTCTGGCTCCATACAGGACATCAGGCGGGCGTCTACTCCCCCGGTCTATGTGGATCCAAGCGGGAAGGGCGACGACCTGCTTGCCAATGAAAACCCTCCTGCAGACTTGGCCTGTGCTAGACCGCTGACACCTGTTTTTCAAGATACCGGATGTGCATCCGCTGCTTCGCCATCTAACGTCTCGGGGCCGACACTTCAACGGTCTGATATCGAATCCGACGACGGCGCGGTCGACTTCGGTATGGAGGCTGCCCTCGATGTCATGCTATCTGGTGGACAACTCACCGAGGCGCAACTCGCGGCACTGACACCGCACATCATCGGCGCTAGCTCTGAGTGGGACCTGTCTGCTGCTGACGCTGCTGCACTCGATCTGGAGGCGCATATACCTGACCTGGCGCTTGGCGACTGGGATATGGAAGAGCTCTTGCGCGACTCGGCGGGCTGCATGCTCGGTTTGGAAGACTACCTGGCGCATTCGGCGGCGCACACAACGACGCCCGCGGACCTGTCTGAGGCGATACCGACCCTGGACGCTTTGGGGTTGGATGTGCTCGGTCTGGCGGAACACCTGCTCCCTCTCGTTGACTTTGAAGCGCCTGCGGGGGACTCGGACGCTGTTGCAGCTCTGGGCCTGGACTTGAACTTCGATCTTGCGCATCCATCCCTTGACGTGAGTGAGGGGGCACTTAATGTCTCTATCGGCGACTGCGAAGCAGCCCTGCCTGGTGGTGGGGGATTCGGCTTTGGGCGATTGGGCCTCGTGGCGGTGGACCCAACTATGTTTGATTCGCACACGGAGGAGGCTCTGCCGGAGTTGGGACTGAACTCTAGAGAAACTTGCTTTCCGGTGGGCATTGGACGACCTGATTCGATCGATGCGTCCACACGAACAACCGTGCCTGCTGGGTACGACGACGATCCACTTCCACAGGAAGGACGCGAGGCGATATCGCAGCGATCCCCTCTCTCGGTAGACGCGGATGCTACAAGCCTATCAGCGGTTTCGATATCACCTTCAGGACCCTCTCAACTTCATGCGCGAGGCGGGCACTTTCTGTCTGCGTTTACACCTGTGGCGTACGACACACTAGCGGGTTCCATGCTCCTGGGCTCGACGACAGAAGTTGAATCAGGCTCGCTCTCTACAGAAAGACCGTCCCTTGGTACCGACGTTCTGGGACGTTCTTTGTCGCGGTCTACCACACCTTCAAACATTTCTGTTCCAGACACTGCGTCACCGGCGCCTTCGGCGGCAGGCTCTTCCGCCCCAACGGTACAGCACTTCCTCTCTCCGCCACACCCTATGGCTCCGCGCATACAACCAATCGCGCTACCGCCCCCGAGTATCGTTCAAACAAATCGCGCCGTTAGTCCGCAGCCGATCGTTGCACCTTCGCTTGATCCTGGATCTATCGCAAGCCCTGGTGCAAGCGTGCCCAACTTGCCTACCGATGTAGCCCCGCTCGCTGAAGTTGCATGGTCGACTATGTTTCGCCAGCTGAAGCAGACGAAGAAGGCTACGCCGGTGAGGAGACGAATCGGTGTCTTGCGGAGGTATGAGGAGGGGCGGGAGGATTGGCACGACGACACAGGCGAAGTGCGCCTCGAAGACACGATTGTAGAGAAAGACAACGCTCAAGCACCCAGTCAGGGTGGCCCATCGGGCACTGCGGCAGGTCTGAGTGAGACGGAAGAAAGGGGTGGTGAGCGGACTGAGGGGCCTGAAGTAATCGTCATAGAGGATAGCGAAGACGAGGAGTCCGAGATCAGTGAGTGCTTATCCTCACCGTCGTCGCTTACGAGACGAACGACGCGCATTACGCAGGGAAAGATCCACACAAGTGCCCAATTTGCGCTCGCAGGTTCAAACTTCCGAACGGTCTTGCGATTCACTTGAAGTGGCATTATGGCGAGACATCTTTAGACTGGAGGCGGGGTGCGTTCCTCTTGATCCATGGCAGTTTCTCAGAACTGACTGGTTTGTTGCAGGTGTTGGCAGAAATGGCCGCATCCTTGAACGCGCGAAGGAAGCAAAGGAAATTGCCGCGATCCGCACGAGGGAACTTGCAGAGGCCCAATCCGCAGCTTCGTCGACACTGGACGCGGCGTCAGTGACCACGGCCGAGCCCGATCCCAGTTCTGACAAGTGCGTTTCTCCAACGACTCTTCAGACGTCTATAGATGCAGCGGCGGCTTCGTCGGGACCCTTCGTAATGCCGTTCGCACCGGTCGGACTTCCAGACGATCCCTTCGACTTCCTTATAACACGACAATACGACGACGGTAGGAAGTCCTCCGACATCAATGGGGCTGCGCCACCCCCTCCTGTACATGCTGCATCAATCGACATCGACGTTGGTTTTGGGGCTCGGGAACAGTCAGAGCCACAGTCCACCCCAGAGTTGAGCCCGGGACCGTCGAGATGTGATGATGAGGCGGTCAGGTTATCCGATCAGCATCCAGAGCCCTCTTGGAGCGACGACCTGTTTGGCTCCGAGGCTGATCCAAGCGAAATCGAGGTACGTGGATAATCATAGAAAATGATTTCGCATGCTTACGTTGCTGCCGCATAGCTGGACGAATGCATGAGTCTTGCGATACAGGTCGAAACAGCCGCTATGATCACGAGCGATGCCTGTCTGTGCGAAGGGAAGCTTCACGATAGTGGACGTGGTCTCGAGTTAGGGCTATCGCCCCTGACAGGCTTCGCCAGCCTGCAATTACTACACTAGTAATTGACCGTTCGACTTTTTAGTTTGACTTCTTACGGAAAGTCGTGTTCATTTGACTAGCTACGTTTTTCCCTGCCCACTCTCCTCTCCATGCAACTCGCTGTACAGCGCACTCTCATATTATTGTGGTCGATAGAATGGGATTTCATGCTAGCAGCCCTCTGGTCTCGACTACTTACATATGAGTCGCTGAGCAAGACATTCCTCATTTCCGATATCCTTCACGCGGTATACAATCCCAGGCAAATGCAACATAATTGGAGAGACCAGAATTATTACACAGCCACTCAGGCCGCCCGCCGAGCCTGAATCACACGAGATATGTACTTGAGGTTGACGTTGAACGCGCGTACGGTGACCGGCCGCCCTGCCTGTGGCCGCAGCTCCGCTGCGGGAAAAAACTGCGTTACGCACGACCTCATCGGACTCCGCTACTAGTACCCAGCATCCACATCGTAGACCTCCGGGGCGGTACCCCCTAACACTCATGATTTCGTATGCCAGTCCTTCTGGAGGGATCTCTCGTCTTGGAGGGTTCCAGACCAGGTCAAGCACGAGCTCGGTGGGGATGTGCCTTCGCCGAAGCTCGCGTAAGTGACATGCATACAGCCGAATCCGTGGGCTCAGCCGCCGGGAAACAATCCTCAGTACTTCTATATGAGCAAGAGCAAGACTGTAGCGATTGGATTTCGATGCTTAGTACACCGTTAAAATTGTCCACCTGGGTCCTGCACTGTAACATCTTGCGAGAGAGTCGCTGTCATGGAAATCATGGTGTCCAGTACCGTAGTGCTTGCGAGATCAGGTTTCGACGCCTCCTGTAGGTCTAAGGCGAATCTCGAAAGGAGAACCGAGGTTAGGCTGCATGAATTGAAACGAGTCAGAAATGCTAGTGGAGGAAAAGGGTGATGTTGACGCACATTCCTATCCAAACCTGAGTGATTCCTATGGACTGCGAGGCAACCGCGTTGACCAGATTTGAACGATACGACCACTCAGAGGTGACTCACCACGGTCTGCCGCGCCGTCGCGATACCGACAAGGTTGATGATGCAGAGTAATCTGGGTATGACGTGAATGGGGGTTCTCGCCAGGACGCTACTGGCATACCCAAAACATATGATTCCTAGTCATGGATTGTTTTCAATCAACCCACGTGCTGTACAGATAGGCTAGAGAGAACTCACCATTCCGGAGTAGGACTCCCCGTATGGTGTGAGCGGATTTCGACAGACCAGCGATGTCCCGCCTCTTCGCACGAATCCGCATAAGTGTCAAGACAAGTACGATGCTATCAGAGACGACGGATGACGCCCGAGCTATCATCGTCCCTGTCAGCATGTCAGCACCTCGCATGACGACGAAGCAGCGTGAAAGAGATATGTACAGCTACCCATGTCCGATCAGTAGGTCAATAGCAGGGTACGAGTAGGTGGACTTACTTTTCGTAGGAACGCAGGCTGCCCGTGATGTTTAATGTGAGCCCGAGAGAGCACCCTTGTAAAGTGCTGATCCCAGAGGGGCCCGGCCGTGATCGAGTGAAAATGTACTACGTCAAATTCAATGTAATGGGGCAGTGAGATCATGTCAGCATACAATCAAAGGGAAGATCACTAACAATGAAGATCGCAGGATTGAGTAGTCCGGACAAGAGGACGACTGTCCACAAGGCCCGACTCCTAAAGAATAACGCATATACGCGCATAGCCGCAAATACTGGGGGTTATCGGATTCAGCTGCTGCGTAGACACGCCTCGGTCACTGGCAAGGAGACACACCTGTCCCGCTGACGCTGATCACTATACTCATGGCCATCTGTAAGCGCAGAAGACTTCCACATCTAGGGAAGGTGGGAGTCAGGACCTTGCTCGGCAGGCTCGTAAGTTACCTTTCACCTCTACAGCCCATGGGGTCAGCGTGTCCGGGAATCGTACAAGTATGGATTCCATACCTCGACAGTTTGCCATGGAAGCGTTGGAACGGTGAAGAAAACAATGAACGCGTTGAGGAGTCCCGGGTACCGATAGCCGAAGTACAGCGCCTTGTTGAAGGACCAATCGGTGTACCAGACATTCTCTATCTCTCTATCCAGAACGAGCACATAGTCGTAGCACCAGATTGCTTTCAGAACATGTGAGAGGGCATCCAGAAATAATGTATGTGGCGTACCGGTCGCAGCGCACGCCATGTCATTGGAAAAGAAATAGTTCCACCGAATGAGCCTGGACTGCCGTCAAACACGACCTTTCCGTCAGGCAGATTAAACTCACCCCAAGACCATGGCCACTGATTCGCCCGCCTGGACCTGAGGTTGCCCCAACATCCGAAGTTTCAACCGAGTCGCGTGAAAGCTCCGTAGCAAGCGTGTGTCAAGCAATCAGGGGTGGGGGGTGGGGGTGGTGAGGGCCCAGGAGACACCATCGCCGAGCCGACCTTCCAAATGCAGTTCGAGTACCGCAGTTGGAGTACCGGCGCATAGCTTATAGGACCGCCATCGCGTCTGCCACTACCGCAAGATGCCTGCGCTCACTTGCCATCGACTGACGTCCATCAGAGACCCACAGAGTGAAATCGTTGGCGTATGTGTACATCCAATGTCAGGCCTGTAGAAACCATAGTGTACCAGCTCATCGCTCAGCGACTCATCCAGCAGTGTAGGCATTGCTGCATCATGGCCGCACATTGTCTCGCTACTGGTCGACTACCATGCGAGTCAGGCTGGTATTAGCAAACACTGTGACGAGGGACAGACAACGTGCTTCAAGTTGAGCTTGATGGAGTAATGCGACAGCGCACGCCGCCGTCTTCATAGCGTGTGAGAGGGACACACACGCCCGGGCCTCGGGGCTTCTGTTATACTGGTTTCAGCATAGTAGTGACCTGTACTACGGTGTCGTACCAATTCGAAAGCGGTAGCGGCCACTACTATGGTGACAATTGTTCCAAAGAGGTCGAATCGCAGGAACTTGAACGTCTCGACGCCCCTTGCTGGACCCCCGCCGGCCCATCCCGACGGTAAGGGTAGTCCCTGTTCACAACCTACTCACATTCCATGAGGCCGGGTATATGTTGCGGTTATGAGTCGAGAAGACGGGTGTTTTACAATTCCTGAATGTAGCGGCAGATACTTTACCTCACAAAAGTCACGACGGCGTTCAAGTTGCCTCGTGGGTGCATTGCGCGGGAGCGGATTGATTGACAACTAGTAGGGCTCGGGTGTACCGTAATAATGATGTAGAGTGATTAGGATTCTCAGGGTAGTCATCGCAGTTACCGTATGGGGGTGGGAGTACACAGTGAGTTTGTCCATTCAGAGCAATATTGTTACATCGAATTAGAACCGCATTTGACGCACCCGTATCAAACGCTGAACGGGGCCGTTTCCTTAGGCCGAGGCTTTCTCATCCGAAGGTGAGCCACTGTCATGAGTGTATGCGACGCGCTCGGATAGGGTTGAGACCTTGGCACCATCCTCGCGTTCGTCATGTCGTACCTCGTCCGCTTGTACTCCCCCGCCCTCAATGACCCGAGCGCTGATGTCCTCACCATCGAACAGCGCCGCAGTCTCCTCGAGCGTCCGGTTCTTCGTCTCAATAATGAACAGGTAGCAGAAGACGAGCTGGAAGAAGAGCCAGCAACAGTAGAAAATCTGCAACGATCATAGTGAGATAGGTATGCTCCAGATTTGAGATCTGCAACGTCACGGTAACGTACATAGTACTTCCATTGAATGTTCTGCAGTGCGATCGGGTTGACATATTGATTGAAGATGAGCGCCAAGGACACAACGAAGTTGAAGACGTTGAATCCTTTCGCACGGATCGAGAACGGCAAGATCTCAACCGTGTACGACACGATGAGCGGTGTGAATGCGATACTGAGGACGTGTTAGAGTGTGTTCGTGAGTCGCATAGACAATAGAAGACGTACTCGTATGCCGCATAAAAGAGGAAGATGAAGGCGATGACTGCGTGTCCGGCTGCGGGACTGCCATGAATCGCGTACTCCGCGGAACATATGGTCTGGCCGACAAAGAAGAGGACCATGCCGCTGCAGGACACAAGAAAGAGTGTCCGCCTCCCAGCAGTATCGACGAGGAATGAAGCGAACACGGCCCAGCAGAGATTCCAGATGGCTAGGATACTGAGGCAAAGGGGAGGAGTCCGTCAGTTGAATTAAATCCCTAACCATGTATACGGCGTACCCAGTGATGAGCAACTGCGTGGTGGCGTCTGTGATGCCGATTGTGTCAAACACTTTATTTAGGTAGAATGACACGAGTCCATTGCCAGACCACTGCGAGAACCACGCGATGGCAACGATGAGAAGCATTCGCTTCCGGTTTCCGGGTGTCTTGACGAGAGATTTCCAGCCAATGTTGGCGGAATCTACCAACGCATTGAGGGGAATATTAAACGGAGCCAACCCGAAAACACTCACTCTGGCGGTCAAGGTTGATTGCAGCTTTGATCTCCTCAAACTCGTACTGAACAAGAGCGTCTTGCTCGTTGCCATCCGCGTGGTAATAGGCAAGTGTCTTCAGAGCTTGAGCATCTTTGCCCTTGGAAACTAGCCACCGAGGACTCTCGGGGGCGAGGAGGACGAGGAAAAATTGGAATGCTGATGGGAGTCCCTGCAGAAGCGATGGGATACGCCAGGACCAGGTGTCAGGGAGCCTCTCTGTGCCGTACGAGACCCAAGAAGCACTGGAAGGATGAAGTCGTCAGTTCAGGCCCGACTTTTCACATGCAAGTTCGAGGCGCACATGATGTTTCCCGAATACCAAAGGGAGTTGTAGAGTGAGGTGAGAGGAGCACGGTATCTGGGATAGGCTATCTCTGTGACGAGCATTGGTGCCGAATTCGCCGCAAACGTCAAACCGAAGCCGACGCAGAACCTGGCTTCCGGTGAGCAGACTGTAAAGTGTTGTCGGAGGGTCAAAGATACCTTGCGCCGATGAACATGTTCAGGTTGTACGAGGCCGTCTGAACCCCGACTCCAACTAGCATAATAGTCGCGCCAATCCAGATAGTCGTTCGTCGTCCCAAGCCATCCGAGAGGTACGGAGCGAAAGGATAGCCGGCCAAAGAGCCGATGTTCTAAGCAGAGACGTTAGAAAAAGAGTATATTGAAAGGCTGATACTAAACTAACCTGAATAGCGTTCAGGATGCCAAGCTTGCCTCCTGTTGGCGTACCAAAGTAGCCCTCCCATTGAGGCATCGACTGGAAACTGTTCATGAGACTGTTGTCGAACCCATTTGTCGACGACGTGATGAGGCTATTGCGAACAGGCCCCTGGTCGTGATTATCTTCATGTAGAGGGTCCGTGCCAACTCACAGAAGCAGGATCCAGAAGTGGAGGAAGATAAGGCTGAGATGGACAACACGTTAGCGCGCTGAGCCACTCATATCGGCGAAGTGGTCCACGTACCGTCGATTATTGTACCATTTCCGATTCGGGTCTGCCAAAAGGGCAATATGCGCATTTCCACCTACAGGGGCTACTGCTCCGCCTGCCATGGTGTTGCGCGTGAGGTGTGTGGTCGTAAAGCGTAGAAAAGTGGAGATGTAAGAGAACGACGGGGGATAACGAGCGTGGGTAGGCTTTATAGCCTTCTGTGAAACTCTGTCAGACGCACTCGACTGTATGACCCTTGCATGCGTCCCGGTAGTTGTTGGTCACGCAAAAAGACCAGACGCTTGGTTTCCCCGACGGGCCCCCTGGCCCAAGAAGCCACCTCGCGAGATTTCCCGCAGCTCTCCGGCTTCTGTACGATCCGGACGTGCCTATTGGCCCGCATGCAGAAACGCCATAGCAGTGGTAGCACTCTCATTGAGATCTAACTTGGGCCTGCGGTTCGATGAGCTATGAACTTAGGCACCGAAGTCAGTGATCAACGTTGAACGCTCCACAGACTGTGGATGCATTACTAGAGAGGTGTCTCACCTGTCACGATCGCCTCAAAGGTAGATCCTCTTGAACAAACGTCGCGACCACGCTAGACACTTGTCAGACCGGACTCGGGCTCGAGACTCCGGGGTATTGTATGCAAGACCTGGAACCGCAAACCATACGTAGACTCCACCAGTGGAACCGTTGCGGTAAGCGCATTCAGTTCATCTCGGCGGGCGCCGGTCATGCACGTACTTGGAGCATGAACCATTGTAGCGATGATCACGAGCTTTCGCTTGGGCGCGCTGGCGAACTGCTCGAGCCCGCGATCGTGTCTGACAGGCAGAAGTCAGGTAGCGTGAACGGACATAGTGTCTCACCGACTTCCACGTCGCAACATCATCTAGTTTGCCTTTGTCGCAGGTACCCACCGTGTCAGCTAATTTAGAACGTTTGGCCAGAGTGCGATGGTTACTGTGAAGAACACTGTGGATCGCGCCGAACGCGCCGTACTATCCTACGCTGTCGACGTCCATGAGTACCTTGATTGCGGGGATACTGCGGGGGCCGCGGAGCCCCACACCTTCATTGCTGGTAGATATATTCTTCCTCCTTCGGCCGAGGTTATTGAGCCTTCCTTTCACAAGGTTCACCTCGAATGTGCTCGCGCGAAAGCGGAAGCTGATCGCTGACTGTTGAATTCAGTGATATTTGCAAGAGACCTAGGCAAAACGTCGATACCCACTAGGTAGCCGCCATTCATTCGGCATGGCAAGATCTTGTGCGTAACGTAAGGAGGGACAACTTGCACGTCTCGCGTCGCTCCAGAGGTGTTCATTCGTAGCTAGGGAACAATGCGAATGCGGTACATGAGCAAGTCAAGGAAGGGGCTCGCTGTACATCAGTTGAATTCAGGAGCTTATATACGCGCCGTTCCTGCGCATCTGACCCGCCGTCCCCTGTCGTTTGAATTGCCAGTGCCCTGGTTGGTATGCAACTAGTGGTCATGCGCGCCTTGGCAATATCGGTGCTTCATCGCCCTGGTGCTTGCGCTCGTACTCAATATCTGCAAGGATGGCCACGGTCTACGATAGCCCGTGAACGTTACATCCACGATATGTATATAAGCAGCATCTTGACCAACAGCCAACAAGGGAGTGTGTAGTGGCACAGGCTTGTAAATGATATCCCGGAAATGCAAAGCGAGAGTCCCGAGGCATGCGAGCAGGCATGGATCTATGAGTGTATCCCTAACGGTGTAAATTGCCCGGCATACTGGGAGGCGACGAGCTCAACTGCGTCGACTCATCCTCCCAGATGTGACTTGGGCTTATGGGATTTGGGCCTGGAGTCTCGGGGCTAACAAGGTGCTCCTCTGCAAACGAAGCCCGCTTCTTCCTGCCGAATCCCCAGCTGCTGGCAAGGCTAGCAAGCGTACTGCGCGCGGTCGCCCCAGCGGCGGAACCGGCCGTTATACCAACAGATGCCCCAGAAAGCGGTGACGCAGCACTCACAGTTGTGGGGGCTGCGAGGCCACCCGAGGGGCGTGGAACATGGTATGACGCTGTCCTCCGTCGATAAGAAGCCAGACTGGCGATCCCCTCAGTAGGCGATCCCTCCGGGGATGGTGCCACTGAACTCGAGCCCTGCTTGGCGGCACTCAGCGTGCCAGAAAGGTCGGAAGAGGGCGACACAGCCTGCTCTGAAATCGCAGTTGTCGCGATCGCCTTCGCTGACGAGGTAGTCCCGAATGGTATCCGACCTGCCGAGAACCTAGACGATGCGCGCGATGCCCTGGAGCCAGGCCGCAGTGGTGACGGGCGCTGTCCTATCGAACTTCGAGGCACGGACCCCGTCTGGGTCGGCGAGGGTGGTAGTGGTGAGGCGACAGGTGACGGTGGCTTGGCTTCTGCGGGAGGTTTCGGCTCCACAGGCGGGCTCTCTGTTGGCTCCAGAGAAAACTCGGGAGGCGCCTGTGCGAGCAGACGGGAAAGAGAAGATGGCCCTGCTGTCGGAGAGGAGTTTACGCGAGGCCGGACGGGAAAGAGTCGCGAATTCGGCGCCCGCGTGGCGCTGAACGCGTCCTCGACCTCGTTGTCCGGAGGACCTCCTGGGACAGGGAGTGGGCTAGCTTCCGGTATCGGCGGACTTGGCGGAGGTGGGCTCGTCGACTCCTTTGCCTCGGTGGAAACCTTCTTCGCCGAGTCTCGCCGCTTCGATGGGTAGGCTGGCTGGGTCCAATCTTCTACCTCTAGCATGTAATACTTGACGCCATCGCCGAGACCATACGGGTTTGTGCTCGGGTCCTGTGATCAACATAGCCGTCAGCAACATTTGGTCTGGCTGCCTAGCTTGGGTACATACCTTGTGATCAACCACACGCTCAGTAATCGATGTGATCCTCGCGACGATCCACTCCCTAGTCTTGAGCTGCTCGGCTAGGTGTCCAGTGGCCTGGAGAAAGTAATGCGGGAAAGAAACTGGAGCGCACCCACGGAGAAACGTCGGATTGTCAGCACGGTCTCTCCGAGATGCGAACATACGCGACGTACCGTTGAAAGCCGCCCAGGGCTTCGATACCGAATTTCTTGTAGGGAGGAACAGCGCTAGGTCGCCCTTGGCAAAGTTTCTGAACGATATCTTCCCTTTCGCTCGTTCCCGGTACTCCTTGCATTGCTTCTGCCATTTCCGTATGGTAGACCCTGCCTTGTTGATGGCTTCTAGGAAGTGGTCGTGGTCAAATGCGCGCAGCGCTTCGAGAGCGGCTGCAGGGTCCGTGGGGTCGATAGGTGACGGCTCCATTTGAAGATGGCTGAGGATACTATGTCGTCCAGGGCTAATAGCAGAGTCGGTGAGGGAAGCAGCCTTGTTTGCACCGGGGTGAGATGTCATCGCCTGAGCGGCCGCAAGTGCCTTGAGATGGGACTCGCGGAAGGCCAATGCGACATCAAGCAGTTGGGCCACCAAGCGATTGCTGTCCTCGAGCCGCTGCTCATATTCTGATTGCGACACCCTTCCGACTCTCAAATCTTCCCGAAGGACGTGTTCAACATGCTGTGCTTCGCGCAACGTATGCTCGACGCGCTGCAGCTCCTCACGCAGGCCAACGGCGTCTGCTTGTGCCATCTCGGCCTGTGCATGTGCATCCTTCAGTTGCCTCCCAGAATCCTCCAACGCCGCCTTCAGTTCCGAGAACTGGTGCTCCAACACGGCCCGGTCACCGTCAGCCTCCGCGATGTGGTCGCGCATGACACGGTCGTGCTCAGTCGCCTGGGCACGTAAAACCCTGTCCTTCTCCCTAGCCGCCTCGGCGAGAGAACGCTTGACCTCGTCACTCTCCGTGCGTGCTGCCCTGATCTGCGCCTCCAAGTCCTCTCCACGAGCACGGGCTTCCTCTAGCCTCTGGAGCGAAGACGCCTGTTCCTCCAGTAGCCGGTTTAGCCTGTCAGAGTTCTGCTTCTCGATCGCCTTGACGTGTTTGAACTCGGCCCGAACCTGTGCCAACTCCTGTCGGGCTATCTCGGCGCCTTTCGCCTGCTCCGTAGCGTCTGCGAGTGCTCTTGAGAGCGCGTTTTGATGCCGGCTGGTATCGGAAGAAAGGTCGGCATTGCGCTCCTCAAGGATGCGTCTCGATGTTGTTTCACTCTCCAGTTGCGCCTTGACAGAACGCAGCTCCCGTTCGAGCTGATCGCGTGCAGAGGTTTCAGTCTCCAACGAAGATCGGAGTTCAGCCGTTTCGCGCTCCAGCGCTTGCCGCTCGGTCTGGAAAGCAGCCTCGCGTTGTGCTTGAGCTTCACGCAGCTCTTGCACTTGAATTTCCAGATCGATGTCCTCTTCGGTGGCTGTCACGGAAGAAAAGTTAAGCCGGGCACAGGGAAGCGAACCACACAGCAACTCACAGCGCCGCCTGTGGTTTGACAAACGCGAAGCTGACAGCACTGGGAATGGCACACACGAATGTAAGCGGTAGCTACATATACGAATGGACACGAAGAGCCTCACACGATCGTTCTGCGATGCGATCAAAGCCGGACTCCAGGCTGTCCATCTTGCCAATCAATTTGTCCAGTCCAGAGCGTGCTTCCCGCACGGAGCTCAACGCCGCCGGGTCCTGTGAAGCTTCAGCGAAGTGCTCCAAGTCATCCAGTATATGCAAGAGGTCTGTCGTCCATGAGTAACACGTTCGCGAGTACCAACCATGACCACCTCACCGTCAATGTCATGCCGTTCTAACGAGTACGGTAAATCCAGTGGGCCAGTGGGGGAGAAATCGATGATAGGAACAGGGTCGTCCATTCCTCGCGTTTCGAAGGGCAGCTGACCATGTACATCGCCGCGGTATAGCTGCCTTCGCTTGCGCTCACTTGCTCTACAGCATACTCAGCGCTGCAACATGCATATATTGGCATTGACTCACGAAAGCTTAGCCATGACCTCAAGGATACTTTGCGCACGCTGATAGAAGAAGCGAGCTGAACAGCAATGAGTGCCTTGAACCTATTCACATGCACAATAACTCACCGAACTCCTTCCGCCGCACGATCTCAATGACGGTCGCCCCATACGCATACAGCATGCTGTGCAAACGCTGAATATGCGAAAAACTGGTCTTCGCTTTGAGCCCTCCCTGTAGCGAGGTCAATAGTTGTCGGAGCTCAATGAGATCACGGTTCAGTGCGCTGATTTGCCGGAGCACCAGAATGCAACCCTCGGTGTGGGTATTCTGAACGTCGATCGGACTAGACGGTGAATGAAGACAGTAACGAGCGGACAGATGGCAGGACGCACTTTGAAAGCGATCATAGACTCTAGTCGCTCGCGCAACACCCCGTCGTAGTGGCGAAGCTCTGCATAACAACGTCAATCATGTATGCCCGATTACCGAAGGGACTACTCGCCTTGAAGGACTTTCTCTGACTGTGCGCTAGGAACTGCCCGCGCAGTCAGTCCACACTGATCCTTCCTGCTTCGACCGTTACTCACTCTGCTTCGTTGAGTGGTACTCCGAGATCTGATCAAAGGCCTCCTGAGCTCTCTTGGCGGAGGCCTCCGCTTCCTCTAATGGGCTGTAGGTGAAGCTCGTTTACTATGCGCTCAGACCTGATGTCATGGGCGTACCTCTGTTGGTTAACGAACTCCCGAACCTCATGCGCGCCGTCATTCAGCCTGGACATGACTTCTCTTGACTTTCCCAATCTTTCTTTCAATTCATCTGCACCCCGACATGAGTTAAGAGCACGCCGCCTGCAGTACCAGGTGTAGGCTGCTTACCGTGTGTCCTCATGCAACTATCGGCAACCTGACGCATCTTCACTCGGCTCACGTAGTCCCCCAACGTCCGACCCCGGTCACCTACGTCTATTGCCTTCCGCATTGCTTGACTCATGAACTCCCTGTGCACATGCACGCGGGTCACAATCTCCAGATCGGCGTCGAGCCCGTTGAGAAGTGCGTCCTGTCTGTCGATCTCGCGCTGTGCTGCAGCGGAAACGCCGTCGTACACGTCGGCGATGGCTAAAACGTGCAAGTCAAGTACGCTAGAGGCAATGCGTAAGGCTGTATGCTGATAATGTAGGGAGGCGAGTGTTCGGTGGACTTGGTCGTGGTGCTGATGAGCGGCTTGTTCGTACGAGGTGGCGAGTTGCGATATGCGGAACGGTGGCGTCGATGATATTGCATCTGATGCAAGGTGAATATGAGTGAGGTGGTGTAGAAACACGCAGTTACCTTCTACGGGCGGTTGCAGGGATGGAACCTCACGCAACTCGGCGAGCACTTGCTTGACGTCCAAGTCCAAGTAGCGCTTGTTGAAGACGTAGATTGTCTGCAAGCAGTCAGCTAAGATGGCAAGATCCGGTGTAGACGAGGTGTACGCACTTGGTCGTCGACACCAGCCATGTCCCGCACATTGTCCTTGGTCAGCCGTCTCCCATCCGAGAGGTACGCCAGCCCGTCGCCTTGGTAGAGACCAGCCTTCTCTTCTAGAAACTGTTCCAAGTTTACTTCACTGCCGTGCAGCCTTCTGTTAGCTGTCCCGTCACCGTAGCGGCGCGCGCAACTTCTCACCGTTCCAGGTCCCATATGGAGTAGTTGAGCTGCTCGCGGATGATGAGTGCACCGTCAGTGCCGCCGATGCACGAAGGTACGCACCTCAACACTCTTCCCATCCTCTGCGCGACATATCAATATCATGCCTGGTGACCCTATCCTCTATGTGGTCGATGTTGCAGCAGAACATGCGTAGCGGCTCGTTCAAGGTAGCGTGCGCGGGACGATCGCCCGAGCACGTGGCTCACGCGCCCATATGAAGCGCCTGCTCACACTGTGGTTACGCTGAGGTCTAGTAGTTGTATGGCTTCTGGGCCCATAAGAGCTGGAAGAAACACACGCAATAGACTGCTCAACTTCCTGTCGCAGGTCTGTGTTGTATATGTGCATGCACCAAAATGAGGTTCGAACGACTCGACGACTGCGCGACGAGGCTCGCCGGGTCGCGGGAGCGTGTCAGGGGAGAAGCACAACAAGTGCAGGAAGGTACAGGGCGATCGAGGATAGTTCTTGTATACTGTGTACCAGCTTACAGACGCCTCCCCGCGTTGAGAGCGACGAGGTGAAGGACGAGTCACGACAAATAAATTGCCGGATCCAGAAGGCCTCCTACCAAAATAGGAAGGTGCGTTGCTCCAAATCATGTGATTACAGAATCCAATTAGACATGATCTCAGAAAAGTCTTGACGATCTCGTAGAATGCATATAGTGCGGATATACACTGACTGCTCCTTTATATGCATAGTCCTCAGCCTTGAGAGCAACATCCTCAGCACCGTCGGGTTCCACTTCCGAGTCACCCTGCGGTGGCATCTTGACACCGACCGACGCGACACATCAGTGCGAAAAGACGCAAGCCTATTGGACATAGAAGCACTCTGCACCACGACCAAGTAGTTGGCGCTTCTCGCCCGTATTGGGCCCCCTCAAAATTCTATTCGTGAGCACAAGGGATGACTTCAAGTTGTAGTAATAGTCGGCTGAATTGCTGTGGTTCAAGATCTCTATAATATTACAGGTGAGCACTGGAATTCTGCCCTGTTCACTCGATCCCAAGACCCTCCATCCCAGGTCACGATATGACCTTCACCATCCTCTCCATGACCGACGCCGACGCCGGGTGCAAGCGAATCATATACAAGGGCAGGTCCGCCCACTTCTGGCCCATCTTCCGCCCTGACACGTGCGGTGAGTGCTCGAGGATGTCGAGAATGATGCGCCACTTGACGTTGCACAATACCGCAGGCTCATCGCTACGAACCAAGACTTGGCCCGAGGGATGCCTGTAGTACTGCCACCGGTGAGTCACTACCCTATGTTCACCTCCAGTTGTCCGCCCCTCCCCCTCGCAAGCATCACTATTGCGCTACGCAACAATGGTCTCACAGGCTCTTAGGACTTCGCGCGTTCCGAACGGGACTCTCTGCAATCAACCTTACGAAGCCCATTTATTCGCCAATTACGATGAGAGAACCACACGCTTCTTGCGGCCTTTCGCAGTACTTACATCGCGGTGCCGCCGCCCGTCGCGTCGCGTGCTAACCACACGCTGTCACTTTACCTATGCGAAGCGAAGATGGCCAGCAGCCACCTTCGCGACAAATTGTGATTATGCACGGACTCAGAAGAGTCCGATTGACATCCCGACTGCGGCACATCGTCCAGGTACCACGGGAAACCCGTAGAAATGACGGCTGCAGTTGAGCATCTGTCCGCACCTCAGGTTGTCGCAAAGCTGATCAGCCTGGCAATCAGAGAGGAGATCAATGCAGCGTGCCGCGAACACACACAGCGATATCGATCTGCGCATGTGCAGCGCGGAGGATGGCCCGCCTCGAGGCGGCCCGCAGACTGGGCTCGTCTTGTTGTCCAATTGGCTGCCGAACGTGATTGGCCGTCGCGCTGCAGCCAAGGTACATATGTACCAGCTGACTGGGCGTCGAATAATCAGGCCAACAAATGGATTACCGTCACTGCCATATACGCACTGTGTATTCATCTTGTATTCATCAGCGCTTGGCCGCAACTTGGCCGTCGTATTGCCCCTGGTCTCTCCAACTGTGCCTCGTGGCTACGCAACAACGCGACGCTCGATCGACCCGATTATCATGCCGGAATCAAATATATCTCATCGTGCCGAGCCGCCACATTTCGTTTGACCATGGCGATCGATGCATTCACTGCCAGCCAGCAAGTCAAGCCAGTCGGCGGGAACGCACGCAACTTTCGTTCGGCGTACCTTGTTCGCGTGTCTAGGCCTGGGCAGCCTTATGTACATGGGCAGCGTTCTCCGTACGTGTTCCCGCCGCTCTTGGCTTCGCACTCTCGCGCGGGGTCGAGTATCCTCGTTCCGCAGTAAGCACGACTGAACCGACATTCAGTCGCAGGCACAGAGTTGCACGAACTGCACATGCTAACTCTCTTTCTTTGAAATTGCCTATCATGGGACGCGGGTCCGAGCGTAATCGAGCTTGTGAGTAGTTACGTCCGCTGTACGTCGTCCACGAATTCGCGCTGCACGGGCGACTCAAATGCGATGCCCAGGGTCTGGCGCCGCTCCTTCCAGACGTGAGTGTTTATAACTGTCTGTATTAGAACACCTTCACTTCCCTGCTTCGAAGGTGTCTACCGAGCGCCCTTCATGCCACTACGGCGTATCTTCGCAGCTCGGTGCTACTTAGCTGGCACGCCTGATGCGCCCTGACAGGCCCAGATCTGGACAGAACGTTAGGTGTTTCCGAAGGATGCTCAGTAAGCACACGTACTCACGATTGGCTACGCAGGTCTTCCGCTCCATAGGCTATCTTCGCGCGCATGTGGGTCTAGGAGCTGTCAAGTCTGAATGCGCCGCGGCGAATTCGTCAAATCTGCTGAGATGCCTGGACCCAGCGCCACGCCTGCAGGACGACATCGACTCGGAACCCCCTTACGTGCTGCACGCATGGTGTCGAGGGGCAGACCGCAGAGTTTTCGATAGCCGACTCGGTAAATTTCTCAGCCACGGTGCATATTCTGGACGATGCCCATTGGGCGAGCAAGACACTGTGCAATTCGAACAGGTCAGTAAATCTAAGCGTAACAATAAGCATTTTGACTTTGCAGCAAATCGGGACCCACCCATCAGTTTCAATATCCGGAATGGCTATCTTGATCAAGATTGGCGGACCACGGAGGGTGGCCGGGACCGCTGATTCAGGCCGTCGACTTCGCCGAAGCTTCGGCACTCACACAAGCATCTGCTAGCAACTGAGCAAGAAACGAAGGACGAAAAAGAACAGCTGCAAACACTGAGGACGGTTCCTCGTCAACACCAACAGCGGTGACCTATTGAGAGCCGCAGTGTAGCCATGCATCAAGCAGCATGCTCCGAGGCACGCAAGTGTGCGAACGAGGTGGTCGCCTTCAGACCTCACCTATCTTCATCCACGTACATACCAACAAATTCGGTCGGGCTATCCGGTGATCGAGATCAAATCGTTGGCGCGTTTCCTCCCGCCCCTCTCCCCGCGCCGATGGAACGGAACGGAGCGGCTCACTGTGTGCAACGCCTATTTGGCCGACCTTCGCGAACCTTCCCGCCTCAGTGCCAGCCAGCGGTCCGTGGTCGGCCGAGCATGCATGACCCGGAGCAAACCATTTGGTCGGAGCCTAACCATCATGGGCCGGGTGCAAATAAAGCCTGCTGAGCCTGGCCAGGTGCACTGCAATACTGTACAGATGAAATTGCAAGACGTACTGTAACAAGATCGCCTGAAGCTACGCGTGTGCTGTGTCGAAGACTGCGCATGCGTGTCCATGAAACGAGGCGTGAATGCCAGCTGGAAAGAGGCCTACACTTGTAACTGGAACCCCGATATTATTTGCATGCCTTCGTCGCCTACCTGATGCTTCGCTGATGAGTCTGGTCAGGAGGAGTCCTGATTTGCGCGACATGTGTTCGGGAAAGCATCAGGCCTCAGGCGTTGCCACCGGTGGGTATGGCGGTGAACAATGGATTGAGCAACGAGGTCGGCAAGTGTACACGTACACGGCTCATCAATCCCGTACTGTGTGAAGCGGTCGACCGTTGATGGTGACACCACGCAGCGGCGTCGAATGGGCAGCGTACACGCGAAGATGCGAGTGGGACAGGAGAATGAAACGGACGGACATGAGGTGTTGGGCGCGCGGAGAATACAGTCAAGCTCCCTTTGTCAAGACCCGCTCCCCAACGGCTTACACAGGGTCCATGTCGGCCATGGTCGAGGCCAGAAGGCTGATTTTGCACCACGAGTCGACGACGCCCTGGGCGTAGGGGGCGGCCTGGATCAGGCTTGTCCAAGGCTTGTCGATTTGTCTGCGATGGCGGGCAGGGGAAGCGCCCAATATTATGCCGCCTGAACTTGGTAACGTGCCGCGCACCCGCAGCCGCCTCGACCAATCACCGTGGCGCCTGGCAACGAGCATCCGTACAGGTCGAGCGCTGCCCCTGGTGAAGTGGCCGACCTGTGTGCGCGGCACAACCCCAATTTTCTGCGTCTTGGTGGGTGGAAATGTTTGAGAAATGCGATCGGTATTGCACCCTTGCCGCCACTCCGATAGTGACGGCGCCCGCGGACAATGCAACGCCAGAGTTTGACCTTGGCCCACACGATAACAACGACAACAACAACAGGACCGCTTCGTTATCGATGAGTCGCACTTGTGCCACATTCGTGCAGTGTGCACCACGGCCACCTGCGCTGAGTAGGTCGATCCTCCGGGACAGCCCGCTGACATTGATTGGCCCGTTGAGTGCCAGGTAGACCGAGGGAAGCGCAGCTCAAAAACAAAAGACGGAGATTCAATGTGGAGCGGTAAATGAGGGCTGCCGGACTGTTGCCGGGCGTCATGGAGATGCTCAAGGAAGGGAAACCTTATGTCATCATTTGCCACTCCAGTGCCACACCGTCTTCCTCTACGTTGGGCGTCTACAATCTACAATTCTATAAATCTCCTAGTAACCATGATTCCCCGATAAAGAAAGCCCCATAGCCCCCCGGCCCTTTATATTCCTCCATCCCTCGCTCCTCGAGCACTAACATATCATCTCCCCGTTCAAGACGTTCGACGCCCCCGGCCTGGTCCTCTCGCCGCCTCTCCCCTCAACTGTCCCTTCAATCATGCCTGGCCTCGTTAGCGATGCAACCCGCATCTGGGAGGTCAACATCTATTGGGCCCTTCACTCGCAGTGTGGTGTATGGGATCCGAAGGGCAAGGGTGTTGACATCTGGGAGTGCATTCGGCCGCGTGAGTCTCCTCTGTCTTTCTCCTAGTCATTGTATCGTTAACCTACTGCTTGCAGACAATTCAACTCCAGGCACTCAGGTGTGTACCACGATGTCCTTTTGAACGTGGACCTTGTCTGACCACAGACCTCTACAGCCTCCCAACTCCTCTTACTGGAGATATGTCGCGCGTCGATGACCCTCGCATCCGCCTTCCCGGACCGTTAGTCCGTAGGCGGGTCTCTCATTCCTACCCCGTCTTCGGTGCCGTCAAAGTCACCTTCGACCACCCCCATCGCGTCGCCCACCCCCTGCACGCCAACAACCCTTCCGCCGCGTCCGTAGGCCACCTAGCGTTGTACAACTCGTTGTGACATACCCACACACGTCCCGGAGTCCTCCAAGTCTCCGCGGCGTATCTCCGGGACATGTCCGGCCTCGCTGCGCAAGGCTGAGTTCGCTCGCTGGGCGCTGCGCGACCTGTCTCTTGTCCATCACCAACATCCCAACTTCCGGGGCGTGATGCTGTACAACCCGTAAGTAGCAGCGACCTCGTCTGTCAAGCCTCATCACGGTCCATCATCTGTTCCGTCATCTGCCCGCGGATTTTAATGCATTCTCCCTCTCATCACTCGTCTTCTCTCCCATCCTTTCGCCTTCTGGTCTCGCCCGTGGCCTCTGTCTCATCTCATGATCGCCTGCTTATCTCCGTCTGCCCGGTCTTGTGGTCCGCTATGTATTCTCGTGCCTCCGTTTCGTGCACTTCTTTTCCTTCTTTCGTATCTCCCTTTATCCGCGCCTCGGCCGGAGCCTAGCATTAGTAATCACCTAGTATGTAGTGCATACGTCTCGAGTCTCCGTGCCATTGCTATCCTCAGTCTGCTGTCCCCGTCGTAGCATAGTCCACCGCAACTAGTTCTGCTTGCAATCTGACGCGAATATTACACGAACGTTACGCTCCCATCGCCTGCTTGCTGAGCGTCGACGTCAGCGCCACTGTTCGGCCTCGTTCTCTCAATCTTCAGCTTCCATGCTCGTGCTCGTGCTCCTTGGAGCTGTCTTCCTTCGCCTTCCCATGTATTTCGGAAATTGAAGCCCTGGCTTATCTCGCGCATGCTCGCGCGGTCGGACGCAGCAGTTGTCCAGACCAGTGTGCCGGCATCCACTGCCACGTTGCCGCCCGAAACCTCCCAGTACCCTCCGCTATGCACGTCATCGTTTATCGACTTAACCACGCGCTGGCGGCAGTGGAAGACGCAAACTAATTGAAGGCTTCTCGCACGAATGTTTGAGGAACGCGAAAGATGAACGCGAAAGACCACAGTGCGAGGGAGGAGGCGGTAGCCCCTAACGCAGCTGGTGGCACCTGCGGCGCAGCTCCGGGTCGTTGGGATAAACCGAAGGACACATACGGCTGCGTTCACTACTCTTCTTGGACACTTCGCCCCTAATTTCGTATGGAAAGCCCCGGAAGACACATACGAACCCAGACTTCTGGCTACGTGCGCCCGACGGGTGACTCTGCCATTGACAGCACCCCGGATCGCAAGCTCGAGGCCCTCCCCCGGGTTCCAGCTCCGGATCCGCTCCTAATTCAACGCTTTGGCAGGCAGTGATAGAGTAGACGCGCGCCGCTACGTAAATGCGTGGCACTGGCAGCCCGCATGGGCGCACTCACACAAGCCGGGGAGTACAGCTGATCACCCCCACCACAGAAGCACCCTAGAGCCAGTGGGGCGGGCTGGACGTGGACGTGAAGGGCGATTCCGCGCGTGCACGTGAAGTGAATCCATAGCTATCCCAACGCGAACTGTCTGATTTGGTTGTCGTTCTTGGCCTAGAAGCCTTTTCATTACGCGTAGGTTACGGTGTGTGGATGCATGCGATCGCGAGTACACCGTGGCGCTCGTCGAGAGGGCGATGCATGCGCAGACATGCTGATGTATCCCCGGTGATCGTGTTCGAGTTTGAACAGCGCGCGCACCACAGGCCTGTAGGACTGAATTACGGTTCGTACCCTGAAAACATGCAGGCTGGTGCGTGCCACTTCACGACGCCGGGTGACCGTGTATGTGTCAACTCAGCAATCAGTCAGGTTCGCGCTCAGAAGCCGGCGAGTGGTGGTGGCTGTCGGACTGGTCAGATCCAAGTGAATAGCCCGCCACTCAGGAGAGTTCATGTGTGCGTGAGTACCGATAAGATGAGTTTGCACCCATACGCATTGGCTTCTGATTTAGCCGGGCCCTACAACCACGATGAACTGCCGAATCATATCATCAACTGCGTGGTAGAGTGAACACGAACCTTGTATCCACGCTTTGCCAGATTGAAGGGAATGGACCGGAGCCAAAGAGCGTCCGGTGTCCACATCGCTCGAACTACGTCTATAGCACTTCTACACGCGCATTAAGTGTGACCTATGCAGATCCGAGGGTAGTCAAGAGTTTGTTATTGATTGGTGCTTCCAGTCTAGTGCTCCGCCCGCTCGTAGTGTGCACTTGCATACGTACGCAAAGCCTCCGCGGATCTTGCTCCAAGAGAAGCGATCTTGCGAAACTCGGGGGCGACTTCGCTCACTCAGGCAGAGGCGAAGGCGCTAGCCTAGCGCGCCCTCCGAGTTGCCGTCGCGAAATAAGCACGGTGCTCATCAATCCGTTCTAGACCTAGTCGTCAGAGTCACCTTGCGCACAGACCGGGACGCCGTTAACATTGAATTGGGGCAGGGCGCCTGCCTTGTCATAGGGGCTGGGCTTCCTTGGGCTGGTATTGACGCACATTATCAGTGACACGGCGTACTTACGCTAGGTGAGACGAGCGCGCGTACGGCATATAGTGCGTCGGGATGAATGCTGAGACACGACCGGCATGTGTGCGGATAGGAGTTGGTGATTCAGTGGTCCAGATTGGCCAAGCGTCCCACGTAACAGGCTAGCAGCCTAAGTCGAGGTTGGGTCAAGTGGTTAGAGCCTGACTTGAGGACGCGCGAGCACATAGCCTCCGAGTGCTGCGAAGGACCGAGGGCCCGAACCTTGAGTAGCTACTAGTAGCTCCACGTATAGATGGCCGTAACCTGGGAGCAAGAGCGTCCAACGCGGGCTCTTGTTAATGAAGAAGAGAATTGTGCGAAGCCAGGACAATCTAACCTGCCACGGAAGGAAGAAGCACGGGCTTGCGCAGAAGCTTGAGAAGCGGGGGGTGCCGATGCGGAGTCCAGATCGCGGACTGGGAATGTGGACACGGGTTGCAGCGAGCTGCGACATATTGGGAAAGGACTCGAGATTTTGTGCCCTCCGATGCCAACATAGGAGAGAAGCACGCAACACCACGGAGCGGACGCGCGTTTTTAGAGATGCGAAACCCGAGCTGCTGTGGAAGCACGCTCGGACATACGGAGATGCAGACTCGTGCCTCGGGATCTAGGCAGCGAGGCGCACAGCTGATATCTGCTGGCGTCTTGCGGGCCTGCGGAAGGAAGATAGGCCCGATGGTGCGGGAATCTGAGGCAGAAAGAAGAGTGGGGTACTCCGCACATCAAGAGCGAGCCTCGGAGGAGCACAACGGATGTCTGGAGCTGGTTGAGGAGCCGGCGGCCCCTCGGGGATTAGTTCGCGCTTACGGGCTAGTTCTCTCGAGCGTAGCGTCGCCTTTCATTCTGGGGACTGTCCTTGTACGTGTTAGGCCTCAATGAACGCCGAAACCTCGCGTGGATGAGTCGATCGTGATCGAATTCCGCACGATAGAAGGTCGGAAAGAAACGTGACTGGGGTTTCGGTTGCCTGTAAGTAGATGTGACCTCAAAGGACGTGGCCCCGAGGGAATTGCGGATTGTTGAATGTGCCAGACATCACGATCGAAAGAACCCTCTTGCAGCCGCAAGCACCTTGTGCGTAAGCCATATACTCTTTAGTCAGTCAGTTCTGCTTATGTATGCATCCGTGGCTTACCCAGCAATGCCATCTCACTCGTCCGCTGGAACATGGCGCGTTGCGCGAGGAAACCGTGCTCCGTCAAGGATTCTCCACGTCGATGACGCTATACGCAGAGTTGCCACGGTGAACATGCATTTGGATCCGCGCTATGGAGAGATTGCGCAAGAGTGTTGACTGAGGCTTCGCCGCTAGCCACCGTTGCGTGTGGGGAGGAGGCACGAGAAGAAATCAGCGTCATTCGGACAAGCGCACGAGGAAGACTTACGACCCGCGGAGACATCGAGAACAACGCTGCCAAACGGGTTATGCAGGTCTTGCCATCGGAGGGCATGCATGTACGTCACGCTCCGCAACGTGTTCACTAGAAGATCTTGCAGATCACTGACGTAGCGGCAATTTCAGATGGAAGCTCAACAGCATACGGGATCTCTCGTCTTCACCACTTGCGCGTGTTCTTCGAGCGCTGACTGATAACGAGGGCGTTAGCGGCGACTGTCATTGGTGACGGAGGGCAGGCATGCGTTCTTGCTTACATATAGTTAGCCGGTCGATAGGCCCATTCACCAGGGGTTACATACTGCGTGCAGACCGGCGAGGCCGAGCGAAAGAACCAATGACAGAGTAGCGGTCCCAGGCTTGTCTTCTGGTGGAGAGAACGCTCAGGCCGTGCGAGGCAAGGCTCCATCGCTGGCGACCTGTCCAGACTGTCAACAGACTCAATACATACCGTGATGTTATGACGCAGTTGTCATTGTGCAGGGTAGCACAAGCTTCGGGGCCCATATAGCGACTTGCGATGCTCCTTGTCTAAGGTTTGGTGTTCCCGATCGTGGTATTTCCTCGCCATCGAGCTGGCTCCGCTGTAGAGACTACGAAGCATCACGGAGTTTAACTGGAGATGTCAAGCCAGAGTATCAGTCTAGGGGAGACAGGTGCGTCAGTGGCGGGATGTTCGTAGGATCAAGAACTCGCATGAAGTAGTGTACATGTGGAAGGGAAGGTTGAATACCAGCGGGTACGACACGAAGCGCGTGCTTAGCTTCGTTATACAGCGCAGACGCTCCGACGAGCATATGGATCTACTAATGAGGGAAGGCCATGAGCAATGTGAGCATGAGAAGTGAGCGTGAGAAGCAAGGATCCATCGAAAAAAATGAGCTACTACAGGTGTTCACGTTCAGGACTCACCTCCCGTCGAACAACATAGCCGAGGTCGTTCCGTTCGAAGAAGTGCTGAGTAGCGCCCATATCCTCCTTGGGCTACGAAGATATGACAGGCTACCCTGAAGTTCCGCAGACAAATAACCTGGGCTGCATTGGCTTCGTATCAGGGTGCGACTGTTCGACGGGAAGCCGATGAGTAATGACGGAAGGCCGTGGCTATGTTTATCAGCTATGACCTAGCGGGCTTCAGTGAATCGTAGCGGAGGTGCATTACGAACGATCGAACAGAGTTAGTCATGGCGGACCTAGACCTGTGAGGCTCGACAGGCGGGATCCAGTCCCGGTCTACTCGTTGTGCGAGACGGAGTGCTGGATCAGCTTAATTTCACTCTGAACAAAACCTTTCTGCTGAGGGGGGGGGGGGTATGGGCCCGGGTTGTGTGGATCTGCTGATCTGCTGGGATGTACTGGGCTTGCCAGAAAAATGATTGATCAACGTCATATTAGTAGCACACCAATACGCACCACTATATAACCCCCAATACTTCAGGACAACTTGACCTTGGTGGAAAGACATGTGAGAATGAGCGGCGGCCCGGGGAGAGGACAAGCTCCAGTTGTCACAAGCGAATCGTCTGTGGCGTTGTATGTCGTGTTGAGGCAAGTCCTAAAAAAACTGATAGTGAATTTCTCGTAAGTGCGTTTTGCCTGTATAGAAGTAGAGCTTAGAGCGGTAGCACAACGAGGTTGACTCTGTCCATGATCATGAGTCCTGAATCCTGATTTGGAACTGTAGAGCACCCTACATAAGCGCGCGCCTCCGGACCTTGCCGCTGCCAGCGAGTCGGGGACTCAGCGTCTCACTATGAACACCCCGCAGAGTCAGGTTGGTTTCACTCCTACTCTACCACTTCCCAACCAGTTCTGATCAGGTCCCCGTATTCCCTCGGTGTACTATCTCGTGGCGTTCCCGGTCAGCTCCTCGGCTGGGGTTCCCTAATCGCGGCTGCGGGCGTCAGTTACTACTACGCCCGCCAAAGCATAAACGAGCGTCGCAAGACGCAGGAGGCAGCTGGGGCACGACCGTCGGAAAAGCTAGACTGTGAGTGATCCAGACGATGAGTATCTTGGCCTTGAACCTGAAGTTGCCATCTCCAACAGGGCGCGCGCGTGTAGCTCAGCATGAACGGAACTCTGCTCCAGCTGCAGGCGAGAACTCTGGCCCTGCCGCCTCCGCCCCACACCAGGAAGACTCCTCAGGTGGCGGGGGAAGGTCAGTGTCGAAGTAGGAACGCCGCGCCTCGTCCGGTCTCGGTGATCGCGTGACCGAAGGTAGCCTGGAAGGCTGAGTACGGGTGATGTTGAGTAGACTGTATAAACCTCTCTACATGCGGTCAAAGGCCAGCTGTCGGATGCGAAGAGCGCAGCAACGCAAGTCGTGGGTCATGATAATGGCACTCACTGTGGCGGCGAACAACCGGACTCAAGTGCTTCGCACTAGTCATTGGGGATGAATGGCGGTAAGTAAGCAGCTGAATCAATGCGATACCCTGAAAGCACGTTTCACTTCGGTCTTTAAGATTTAGCGTGTCCCTGTCGTTGATCACAGTGGGACAACTCCTTTCCAGTGGATCGCGTTTGCCCACTGCGCTATGCTTGTCGACCATTCTTGCACTTCTACTTCGCCGACCTATTCTCGAAGGCGACCACTGAACTGACTCCGTGAGTATCACAATCTAAGGGGGAGCATGGGACACATTGGACTGCTGAAGTGCTAGCGCGTGTATCATGAATGTTGTTGCGTCGGCATCCCAGCCACACAGTTCAAAAGTCCTCTTCGTTTGCCTCCACACATCGATTGAAGCTACTCGAACGCCCGTGTCGTGCCGTTGTCATCTCTATTAACGGTGGTATGTGTTGTAGTGCCACTGGCGGCTATGCAGTGGTGGAACCGGTGGAACAAAACTACGTCGATGAGCGTGCGTAACGGATCGGTTTTCAGCATTCAACAACAGCTGTCAGACACCAGTAAGTCACCATGATGCATCACAAACTTAGTTCACCGCTTATCTCGGCACTTCTATTACATAGCCCTTCCAATGACACTCGAGACCCAAACTGCTAATAAGCAGCGTGGTAACGGAGCGCGTTCATTCTTCCCGATCGCAGTCGCAGTCTATGAGTCGCCAATGCCTTCTCTGCTCATCGAAGACGTTGAAGACGAGTGCGGTATCTACTTTCTGGCGTCATGCGGCCATTTCTCACAGCGCTTCGTAGCCGTTTCTTAAACAATATATGCTATGCAGCAACGGGTGAGTGGAGTACAGCCTCCTTGTTGACGATGCCAAGTGTGCTAACGCTGGCCTTTAGCACTGTGCTGTTACGATTACTGCCTGACGCTGGGCCACGAAGTAGAGCTCGTGTGGAGCGGCAAGCTCAGTCTAGCATCCGTGCTGTTCTACGCGCTTAGGTACTCGGCCTTGTTGGACACCGTCCTCGTCATGCTGGGCTATCTGTCCTGGCCCAGCTGGCAGACTACACACGTGCGTCGTTCTTACTGTCTTCCGAACCTCTCGTGATAAATGTGGTGGACAGAGGTTCGTTGACAACATCTCCACCTCGCTAACGGATGCTGATTACTCGGGACACTACTAGCTGCGTCATCATCATAAGGGTCCAGATGGCCGGCGACGTATTCATCTTGTCTAGCGCAGCAGGTAAGTGCTTCTCCGTCGCAAGTAGTGCACAGCTGGTCTGATGTTATCGTTCAGTCTTTGCGGCTATGCGCATGTATGCGCTCTGTCATCGAAACTGGACGTTGTGCATTTCAACTCTCGTTCTTGGCTTATTGAACCCGATGATATCTATGGTCAGTGAATGTATCTGGTCATGCCTCAATGCGCACCGCTTATTGGTCAATGTTCAGTATACATTCATCGTATCGCCTCCCATACTGTGGCATGCTCCAACCTACCAGACATGTACCATTGATAACCCACATGTGTCAAATCTGTGTGTATCCCTTCCCGCATCCAAGCGTTGCATTTTCTGACATGTGCAGGTGTACGTTCGTGTCGACGGTCCTGCTGATGCGCTCTCTCTCACCGAACCTTCAGGGATGCTTGGAGCAAGAGTGGCCTCGATCGCGTTTGACGGGTTTGTTCTCGTCTTGACATGGAGAGGCACCCGACGAAGTGGATTGTCGCACCGTCTGAAGGAGGTCCTGATGTCCGATAGTACGTGCCGCTCATGTAGCGCGGTACCGAATACTCACAAGCACGTATATTCACAGCTGCTCTATACTTTGGGTATGGTCACTGCCACACACGCGATAGCTTCTATGCTCATAGCCTCGCAGATTCCTGTTCATTCTGAACTCTGCTGGGATCTGCCTCGCCATAGTCCAATTAGAGGTGCGTGCCATTCAATTGAGCAAGGGTGATATGATCCTTCCTGAGCGTGCCCTTGCATCGGACAGTTCATTGACGCTATCTCAACTCTGACTGCCATGTGAGTCTACTTTGATAGAATCCAACGAGCATCGAACATCTGGTTGATTCCTAAACCTTGTCCAGACTCACATCGATTTTCATGTCCCGGCTTATGCTCAACCTCCGATCAGTCCATGCTAACGATAGTCAAACCGCCGACACCCTCTTGCTCAGTACTGTCGACGCCCTCGATTCTACGCCACCGATAGGATGGGATGAGGCAATGGAGCTACCCCGAGTGATGGAGGAAGGAAGTCGAGCATAGAAGGCCGAGCAAGGTTTAGGGACTTGCCATAGTGCAGTGCCTGGACGTTCGTTCAAAAGCCCATTCATCACGCTGCTTGTATCAGCCTGTCTACTCAAGGTATTGCCTTTGGTCGAGCTGTGGTGGCACAGAATGGGCGCAAACCCTGATCAGGAGGGACACGAACTCGCAGAATTGTCGTAACTACCGAGGAGGAGCGGTGAGTTTCATCTTCTTGTGGGCACTCCTGGCTTCGATTGTGGTTACTATTGAGTGAGGATAGCCTCAGACGATGCAATCAGCCCAAGACGTGGCAGCTACGCTAGGGTCTCGGGTACCGCCTTGTGACAAGGTTTTGGATTACAGCCCGCAACAGTGCACCTTGTGCAGCAATTCTCGCCGTCACGATTTGTAAGCGATGTCCGTCTACAGAGAGTACTCGATATGCCAATTCATTGTGGATCACGTCCACTCGACGACAGATGCAACATCCCAACCCCCTGTGGTACCTCTACTTCCTGCGATGGAGTGAAGCACACACAGCATGCAAGCTAGATGTCGCTACAGATCTACAATTGCGTAGGTCCGACTGGTATTGCAGTGGCGCATCGGATACGTCTCGAGCATGATTGCGCGTCTGGACTTCATATAAAGCATGTGATGAGGTCGTGCGCTTGGAGAAGTGTGGTTCGTATATACGCTAACACCCCTGACCTTCTTTTACAGACTGTCCCTACACAGGTCTCCACATGCATCCTGGTTTCATTCTCATAGCAGCTGTGCTAGCCTTGACTACATCTTCGGCGAATCTATTGCATCGCCAGAGCCCCCCAAGTACATCTCCATGTTTCGATAGTGCTACAGAGTGCTGACGTAGATCCATAGACTGTGCGATAGCTTGCGTCGACAATACCAACGTTGAAAGCTGCGTGGGGGGTGGCACGCAGTGCCGCTGTTCCAGCCAGAACTATGTCGACGAGGTCGAGTCCTGCTTCTCTGGATCCTGCACTAGTGGAGATGTAGAGGGCGCCCAGGAATACCTCAAGCAATTCTGTTCAAACGCAGTGAGTAGTTCACAATCTTGGCAAGCAAGGTCTGATTAGTGTACTTTTGTTGCTAGGATGTCACAATCACGTTGTCCGCTGTTTCCACTGGTTCCACTGGCCCCAGTATAGGCAGTGGTGACCCTGGCTTAACGATGACATCTCACTCTACAACCAGCAGTTCTACCCGCAGTTCTACCCGCAGTTCTACCAGCAGTTCAGCTAGAAGTTCAACTAGCACAAGAGCGTCACTATCGGTAACGGGATCCACAGTTCATTCTTCACATCTGTCCTCAGCATCTGTCCCACCAACTGGGCTAAGTCCACTCCCGGGAAGTACATCGCCGGGAACGCCATCTGCTAGCGTCACCACCGTGACACATATCACGATAATAAAACCTGTTGAATCTGGGGGACATTCATCGGCCATTTCAACGTGAGTCTATCTGCAATGAGGCATAACGGACGATTCTTACTTGCTTACCAAGAACGGCACATGCAACCATATCGAACGACACAACGTCGCGGGGTATCAGTGGGCTCTTCAGCCTGGCTGCTATCATTGTGTCCACCATCGTGCTCGCTCTCTGACAACCATGTTCTCGTCCCCACTGTTCCCAAGGCTTCTACCATCCTGCTGCACCCGAATGTCGATTGATGTGTCTGGCCGCCCGCGCGAGTTCTGATATTCCTCGTCAGGACGCTCGTTGATCATTGAGTCCTACGCGGTCTCACCCCTGTGTCATAGCGCGCATGTGCGTTCTTGTTAAATTATGTTCATAAGCTCTCGAAGCCCGGAATCGTGATGGGACGAAAGAGGTCAGTAAGTATTCACCCACGGCTCCCCCTCCGAATAACGTGAAACGTCTCAACAACAAGGTTTCACACAAAGATGCGAGCGAAGGTTCGGTGGACCTGCATCCTAGATCATCTGTCGTTCACTGGCAGTTCGATGGTGTTGCTGTGACGACGCATCCATTCTCTGGACTTCTGAGTCTTGGGCGCGGATATACGGCTACGTCATCTAACGTCCTCGTAGGAGATGCAGACAAGCCGAACCTACACTTACGAATCAACGGCGCAACCGTGCACTGGAGGTAAGTATGAATGGCTTATTGGGCACGGCGGTCTACTGATTAACCACAGCGGTGTAGCATCAGGGACGCCAAATCGACCGCCAAACGGGAACTGTCAATACTCTGAGATGTCAGAGTGCCCGACTATTGACAGTTGACATCATTTACTTGGACGCCGCCAGCTGATATCGAGTAAGTCCTGTCGCTCAGTGTGTTTCTCTGTCGTGGAAATGACCGGGCCAGGCTCTGAATGTCCGATTCCTCAGGCATTCAATCCAGAGACGTTGCCGGCGGATACTGCGTATAATATGCCATCTCGGCTCTCTCAGTAAGCCCTTGGCAGTTCTCCTTGCGATTGATACCTCACTAGACGTGGCTTCACCCAGTGGAATACAAAGTGACCATAGCAGTGTCATGGATCATGTGCTTCAACATGGCTTGGGCCTATTTCCTCGAACAAGGGAGACCTCTGAAAAGGTGAGGGGAGCAATAAGTCGCAGTTATTCAGCGGGCTGATAAAACTGGTGTTCATGACAGCTCTGGGCACGCAGGTGGTACTTATCAAACGCTATGGCTTGGGCTCTGGCAGGTAAGTACTGCACTTCGTGGATAGTACGTACCAGCTCAGGTGCTGATGACACTCAGCTATCTGGCTCTACGACTACCTTCTCACGTTCAATAGAGAGATACAACACTTTTGGTCAACGCGGTGGTCATTGAACGTGGTGCTGTTTCTCAGCCACCGTTACTGCGGGCTGTTCAGCTCGGTCCTCCTACTGCTCATCACTCCGCAATGGGCTTGGCAAAACAATTGGGTATGTTATAGCTCTTCGTGCTAGCCTCCTTTACATGATCACACGGCCTATGGATAGAGGTAACCAGTCCTTTTGAGAGGTGGGGAGCGCGATTGTTGAAGCCGTGCCATAGATGCACAGTCCTCATCAACTTGCAGACGGCATCGAGTGTTATTATCGGTACCAACGTGTGCTGTGAGCCATTCCATTTCTGTCAATCCGAAGGGATGAGCTGACGTCACGGTATACATGACTGGAAGCATTCGCTGCTCTGCGTATATACGCACTGTCTCATGGGAACTGGATGCTGTGCATTGTCGTTGTGCTATCTAGAATGATCGGTCCTTCTATACTCATCGTACGTATCAATAAGTTTGTCGCCACCAACATTCGTTCACACATGCATGCGATAGTACATAGTCACCAAATCCGTACCAGGTCTTGTCGGGATTGGACACCTACAAAGTTGCTCGTCAAGTATGACCGGCGATGCCCGTTTGTTTGAGAAGTACGCTCTTCGATGCTGCGCCTGATCATGTAGCTACTGACCAAACGACCTCTTGTGGAAGCAGCTGTACGCCAAACCCCGCTCATTCTGACGTTATGTGACATGCCTTTGACTCTCAGGGATCACAATCGCTAGAGCTGTCTCCATCCTCTCCGATAGCGTTGTGCTATTTTTCACATTCATAAACTTGCGCTCCCCCAATGCTCCCAAAATTGAGACATTGACAGGGTTTGTGCCGAGAGTGCGGATTGTCTTCTTTCGGGATGGTAAGTGAGAATTTTGCTACATCGCTGGCACAATAGTGATAAGTCCTCATGTTAGGCGTCATTTATTTTGCGTACGCACCGCTCCGCACTGAGATCGCGCTTGCACTTCAATCTAATGGCTACACACAGTGCGCTCTGCATAGTCAACGCGGTCGCCATTGGAACTGTGCACCAGACGGTTGTGAGTTCAGTCCATCCTTGCTTGACAGGTCAACCCGAACCCGAATCATTGTCTCGATTGACAGACTATTGCAATAACTCAAACTTGGATCGTAATGTGAGAGGTCGCTTGGGCGGCGAATGCATCACTACTGACTGCTCTCCATTCAGACTCTCTTCTATCTTGATGACAAGGCTCGCGGTGGATCTGCGAGGGGCATACACTGCGGATATTGACCACCCTCAGGCTGGCGATACAGTGGATGCCATAATCTTTGCGGAGCGGTGCTGTTCTTCCGAAGGAGAGACGGCAATGTGACAGGACGTAGAGTGTCCGAATAGTCCCCGTAATCGCATAAGGCCGCATGAATAGAAGGCTCACAAACTTCGTCATGTGCGACCTCGAGGCCCTCCTTCTGCTGAGGCAGATGCCGTGTTGAACCTCAGGTGTGTTTCCGCGTCATCCATCTCGATCGACCGCTCTTTTGACAACATGTCGCAGTGGCACCGTGCATGGTCATTGTAGCTCGACTGAGTCGCTTTGCAAGGTTGCGACGCGACAGGATCTGTGTGTCGTTACTCAGGGCGCTCAATTACACGCCACTTGCCTCGCAGCGTCGGCTCTTCCCGTAGCTCAGCGCGCGTGTCCATGTCCCTTCCAAATGTTTCTTTCCATAGTCCCTTGAACGACGTGCAACTTGTAGAGCAACATTTCCCACACGCCCTTGTTTCCGCGTCTAATTAGTGCGCCCTGATTACTCTCATATTGGCAATGTTGCTGACCGCTGTTTGACACTCAGCCGGCGGGTCGTTTCACGCGGTATAAGCCAATCGAACATCCTCCGATTTTGGCATTCAAGAATACCCCAGATTCAAATTTGCCCCAGACGGTCTGAATATTATGCCGAACTGGCAGGGCATCGCCCGTCGCAGCAGCGAAGGCGGAGATGTCGCCTGTGGTACTGTACACGCCTACCAGGTAGGTCGCTTCCCTCACGGTGACTGGCGTCTACCCATGACAGCGATCTTCTCATCCCTTTTTAGCTGGCCTCGCTACTTACTTGTGCTCCGGTCGAGTCATGGGAAAGACGATGAACAAGGTTTTCCGCCCTGGCATGAGATAAGACAATTCATCTTCTCGCCGAGAAGATATCACTCTGCCGGGCCTATGTACGCGTCTGTTCGCTTGGTGTAATCCTCGCGTACCGAATGCCCGTGCGTACGCCCCGGTCTCAACACCTCCAAGCGGCATTTGCATGAAGCTACCCTTCAATCTGGTCGCTTCTCAGACACTCTACGGGCTTGACTAGCATCTCAATGTCCGTCAGTGCGGCTAGTATCATATCAGAAGAGTGAGTGGCGAACATATAACAGTCATGCCTTATGTTTCTGACAACCATTGTATTCTGGATCAGCCGACTGCTCAATTGTCTGGTCCTATCCGCACAAGGTGAGTAAAAGCTGTTGTAACGCGGAATTTAGAGGCCTCCTGTAGCTCACGCGGTCTAGCACTCTGCTGCTACGATTACTGCCTTACATTCGCGAGTGAAGTTCAGCTCGTATGGTCTAGGAATTTCTCCCTCCCTGCCGCGCTCTTCTATGCATTCCGTTATCCTGCGGTTTTGAATACGCTGCTCATCACGCTTGGATATTTCCCTTGGAGGAGCTGGCAAAGCAATCGCGTACGTCCTTGTGGTCTTCTGTGACGTCTTAGTACTTGACCACGCCCGTCCGCAGGGGTAAGCTGGGAGGAACCTGCAAATTTTCCAGGCTACTAACCGCGGCGAAAAGCTGCGTGATCATTATCCGCTTGGAAATGGCAGGCGACATTTTGATTCTCATCAGTTCTACCAGTTAGTACCTCCCTATGATCCTGGCCGAAGCTATCCGATGACTGACTACCTGCAGTATTTACGGGTTTGCGTGTATATGCTCTATTTCATAAGAGCATTCGCCTGTTCGGCGTAACCCTGGCTCTAGGGTTCATTACTCCAATCATATTGACAGTGAGTAGTATCATCTCAGCTCTAGTATCACGGATAGTGGACCGCCTATAACATTTGCACCACGCAGTACAGCTTCATTCGATCCACGCCTTATCTTCTCGAAGTCACGCCTTCCTACTCTGTCTGTTACATTGAGACCGCGTATGTGATCAACCTGTGAGTCCAGCAACGTAAACACATTTGTATCCGGAGAGCCGGAAGGCTGAGCTGACCAGGTACTCTTTGCCACAGTTGTAAGCATGAGACGCGATCAGCCAGCTAGCACAAGTGGCGCTGACCGCACCTCAACAGGGATGATGGGTGCGCGAGGGGCATCCATAGTCTTCGATGGTTTCGTCCTTGGCTTGACGTGGAGAGCCACCCGCCGTGTGACAGCGCTCGGGGGCTCGCATAGGGTGCTCTTGAGAGACAGTACGTGCTCCTTTGGGAGTTATGATCGTCGTGATCCGACTACTGATTGGTAACTGTGCTGTCTGCTCACTATCGCCTGAATCGCGCTACGTTGACCGAACGCAGCCGCCTTATACTTTGGGTATGCTACGCCTAGGAGATCATGGCTCTGACTTTGCAACTCTGACGGTTGCTTGGCCCCTCTAGGTTCCTGTTCGCGCTGAACGTCCTCGCAATAGCCATCGCTGCAGTCCACTTGACGGTTCGCATCCCTTCTCCTCAACTCCCGCGTATCATATGATGAACCAGCGTCTGCCCACAGTTCCTCGTCGTCGTGAACACATGGACCGCCATGTCAGTCCCTCTCCTCTCTCCCCTGCCCGCCTCACTGACTCCCAATCCTCTCCCCCCTCCACAGCCTGACCTCCGTCCTCCTCTCGCGCCTGATGCTCGACCTTCGCGCCGCCCTCACCGGGCTCCTCCCCACGCCCTCGACAAGCAGCGCCTCGCAGAGCTTGAGCTGGACGACGAGCAGCCTCGCGCGCACGCTCGCCACGCTTATCTTCAGTGGGCACGAGCATCGCGAAGAGGTCGCGATCGAACTTGTCAGCATGGGCACCAGCGCCCCGAGCGAGCAGGACACGGTCGCGGGAGAACGCGCGGAAGAGGAAGACTGCTGGGTGGCGCCGGTTGGTGGCGAAGACGACATTGTGATGGAGCTGAGGGAGATCCGCGCTCGGAGTTGACCGCCAATTCCGCGAATGTCGCCCTTGTTGGCGGCGCACCAACCTCTGTCGCGGCTTAACATACAGCAAGTTGCGCAAGCTTCCAATCTCGCTAGCTATGCACAGATGGAGCCGAGGAGCGCACTTCGGCGAGAGTGCCACAGGAAGCCGTGCTACAGAGGCGATGCCGGGTTGCTAGCCAGCTTGCGCAAACATCTGGCGATCAACTGGATAAGACCAGGCGGTCCCACCTATACGCAGCGGGAGAGTCTGCGACGTGTATCTGGCGCATCGCAGGTGGTATGTATCACGCATGGTGCTGAGTACAACTGTCAGATTGTTGTGTTAGCAATACATGGGCCAAGCAAGCAAATGTCTGCCGTGGTAGAGACACAACGTGATTCATATATAAGTCGAAAGTACGGGTCGGGGTACGTAACAGAAGATAGGGTGGGTAACGTACTGCGTGCAAGGGAACGATGCCTTCCTCCCGTATAATCCTGGTTTGATGCAACACGGTGGCACCGCGTTTTGTCTGACGAAAGAAATTAGGAAAGAATGTAATTCTGTTGTGTGCTGGATACGATGCCGAGTTCCCACGCTCAGAATACCATTACTTATGGTGTACAACACATGCATAACACGCCTCGTCCACGACGTCCATGGCTCCGCTACCTAGCAGTCTCAGCGAAGACCTTCTTACGACTATAGAATCACTACGTCGGCGGCGAAAGGACCTCTCAGACTTTCAGCTTCAGCGCCTGCGTTCCTGTACGGGGCCACTAGCCATCCAACAGCAGTATGCGGCAGAGCTGCGTGAAGACCTAGATACATTCGCTCGGCATGTCGAGGTGCGTCGTTGCCTACAGCTTCACAGGCTCATGGCGAGAATATCTGAGTAGGATCTAGACCTCTCAGTCGATGACCAACGAACAGAACGGGACCGGAGAGAGCTGCGGCAAGTGGTGGATGAGTTCCGGGCAGACTTGGCGAGGTGAGTGTACATCGCCTGGCGCGTTCTACTTGCTGAGGACTACAAGTCTCAAGAAGGAAACCCGAGCTGCGCTGCTAGCGTCGAAACGTGCGATTGACGCGAATCAGCTGTCAAATAGAGATGAACTCCTGCGGTCATCGGCCGTGAGGGAGAAGCAGGACTTGAATGAGAAAGTCGCGTACGCCTAATTAGTCTTCTGTGCCATCACAAGGCTCACGGGCTGTAAAGTGAGGATGCACTGATGAAGGCAAACAATGACGTTACGGAAGCTTTGCAACGGACGATTTCGCTCATGCAGGGCGAGCTCGAGAAATCGGTCCTATCTACACAGTTGCTTGGTATATTCTCTTGCCTCTCTCTCATGACCCCACTGACCGCGTTCCATCATGTGTAGATGCGTCCAGTGCGTCCTTACGCTCCACATCGTCCACACACGACGTGCTCGACGGTTTGCTCGTCACGTCCAAGCACCTCATCACTGCGCTCGAGAAGTCGGACTGGCTGGACCGCATGCTTGTGCTCGCCGGCCTTGCGTTCTTCATCCTCGTCGTCGCGTTCATCCTGAAGCAGCGTATCGTTGACCGTGGGCTTCGTATCGCCTTCTGGTGGACGCGCTTTATTCCAGACTTCAGTAGTGACGAAGAGCTTCTGAGCATGGAAGAAGCGAAGATGGTGGCGAGTGCCGTAACGGGGACAGTCGCGAGTGTCGCTGTGAGTGCGTCGTCAGCCGTAGCGGCAGCGGCAGCTTCAGCGAGCTTGTCACTAGCTCCTGCGCCGGTGTCTTCGAGTTCTTTGGGTGAATCATCTGTGCCCTCAGACAAGGATGCCGCACCCACCCCACTGGACGTTTTGAGCGACGTACTGTTATCGTCATCTGGCGACAGGGACAATGCTCGGGAGACAGCTTTCCATGATGAATTATAGTCTACGGATGCTTTCGCCTTGTAATTGGGGTTAGCACGCATTATGATCACCGGGGTTACATAATTTAGGTTGCGCTCTGTGCGGTTTGAATTGAGTGTGACTGTAAACACCATTTCTACGAAACTACGTAGTCGTTATCGTGTAGTTCCTGGCGTAGGCGGGGCAACAGTTATAGGGGGCAATCATGTTGAGTCAATAATAATGCATAACATTAATGAGTGACGGTTCACGTTGACAGGTATCACGTGTGCGTGTATCGCCCGTGGGACGATGCCAGAACGTGCTCGAAGGCTGACCGCGAGGTGCGTTCGACCCAACGGTCGAGAGGCCTTTACTAACGCGAATTGAACCTAGTACGACTCCGAGACACGCTTCACGAAACCACATGAGTCATTGAGTCGGCCTACACGGACAAATACACCCAGATACACCCTCGCCGCAAACCTTCATCTCGGTCTCTTCACTTGCTGACTGCTACCAGGCGACGCCAGGATCCACGATGTCAACTGGAGGCATGCCGCTGCTAAGCGGTCCTCCTCCGGAATACAGAGAGAGCGAACCATCTTGCAGGAAGTGCGACAAGGAGTTCAACGTGCTGTTCGCGCGGTCGAGAAAGTGCAATCACTGTGGCGCGTGCTTCCATCGTATTTCCAGGCGCGACGTTACTCACGTATTTGCCGATCTCATAGGCTATGCATACTGTCACTCATGCACCGACTTTCAAGCACTGATGCCTCGTCATGGTTCAGAAACAGGATACGATCCTGTACCAGTATGTGCATTCTGTATTGACAACCTCACGGGTAAGTCTGGCTACGCTGCCCTCCTGTTACCTTATGCACGATCCTTCATCGTGGTCGTGCTGACTCTATCAGCAATCAGTGACAGCGGGCGGAAAGAGCCATCTCAAATCACTACCGCTTGCTCGGCTCAAGAAATACGCCAATGCATATAACATCAAAGTCCATGGCGTTCTGGAGAAGGACGACCTCATAAGCGCTCTCATCTCAGCTAGAGTAGGTTCCACAACTTTATTCAACAACCGAGTTAAACACTCAGCAGTACCAGGAACGTAATGGTTGTCTACCCCGAGCAAACGAAGTACGTGGCCTTTAGCGTTTGTCAAACTCAATCGCTTTGACGCGTATATTCTCTGTTAGGACTTCTATCGCAAGTACTCAGTACCTAATCGCCGGACTGATCGTCCACGTGGGGTGTTTGCCCGTGCCATGGGCACGGCGGGCTCCTCGCCACAGAACGCACAACCGCGCCCACAGCAACGTCCGCCGCAACATCGGCCGCCACCACAGTATCAACCACGACAACGCACGACGTCAGGGCCCAGCACATTCCCGCGACCCGACCTTGAAGGCGGGCGACCACCAGAGAGTACGAACGCCTACGGACACCATCCACCACCTCCCCCGCGCGATTATTCATATCGTGCTCCGCCCCCGCGACCCCAGACAACCCCAGGCCGTTCCACCCTGAATGTCCCCAATCCGAGCACAGGCCAGTCTCGCGGCCGCGCGCGAGCAGCATCTGCGTCCTCGCCCACCACGCCGCGCGCCCAGTCGCCCGCGCCACCAGTCCCGACACTCGATCAGTTGCTCGATATGCCAGAGGACGATATCGCGCGCCTGAGCATCGGCACGCTGAAGGCTGTTCTGTTCCAGAATCATGTCAACGCGCGACTGGTCGTCGAGAAGGCGGAGCTGGTCGCTAAGGTACGGACCCTGGTCGAGGACGAGAGGAGGGAGCGGGAGAGGCATGCTGCGATGGAAGCTGCTGAGAGGGTAGCTGATGAGGAAGCGCGGCGGGAGGCAGAGGAAGCGAGGCGAGCCGAAGAGGAACGGAGGAGGGCCCGGGAGCATGCTGAGCGTGCAGGCCAAGATGGCGCGAGTGCCATCAACGTGGACGTCGCAAACGAGGAACAGGCGGATGTGCACGCACAGACGGAGGGACTTCTGTCGGATGATGCTGCTCCGCCACCTCCGCCACCGAAGCCTGCTCCTCAGGCCTCTCCATCGCCTGCGAGGGGACCGTCACCGAGGGGGCCCCAGTTGGAACGCACAGGCCTCTGTGTGATTTGCCAGGATGAGGAGGCTAACATCGTGATTGTTGACTGCGGGTGAGCGATTGCGTCTGACACACTCCCTGGGCATTCTGGTGAATAACTGACTGCTTGGTGTAACAGTCATCTATGCTTGTGCCGTGCCTGTTCAGATTTGATCATGCAGGGCACGCGTGAATGCCCTCTGTGTCGCACTCGCATTGTCACGGAGCAGCGGCTCCTCAGGATCTTCAAGTCTTGAGAACATGCCGCTGCTGCCCCCGTGGAAGGCTCTATAGATACGAGCTTCCTATGGATCCAGATGTTGCTCGAAGTCTCCCTGCTATTCTTGCGATCTCAGTGCTTCTATCGATCTAGTGCTCACTACCTTCTCTGTGTTATCGATGTCTGCTGCTCGCACTGTTGTATGTCTATTACTTCTTCACGTCCACTGCTGCCAGTGGGGTCTGGGGTGCATAATGAGTATGTCTAGGTGTCGCAAAATAGTACCAGCCAGATCTGATTCGCTCAGGTAGGCGCCCGAGGACGCGCGTGTGGCGTTGGCTGAGATTCGAGATCGCGAATCCCGCACGCGTGTCGCTCCCGCGGAGCTCGACACAACCTCGATATCTGCTACAGTACCGTGACCACGACACATACTATCAGCTCCGCTAGCACAACTGCGAGTCAACTATCTTCGGGAATCTCAGGACGTTCATGCACCTACAGCCTTGTTGCACAGCTGCAAGTGGCAACTGAATCAAGGAACTTGCGCTGCTACTTCCCAAGCCAGCAGACGCGCCATGCAAACTACACAAAATCCCGGTGGTGCTCAGTCGACCTCGCAGGCCCACCAATTCTACTCTGCTTTCCAGGAAGGCGTCGGCGCGCCGTTTCCCCAGCCTCAAGGATCGTCCGCCGCGGGTGGCGGCAGTGGCGGCGGCGGCGGCGGGGGGCAAAATGTCCTCGGCGTGCTCGCGTTGACTATCGGCGGCCTGCACGACAGCACCTCCGAGAAGTTCGCGAAGATGGACACCGTCGTGCGCGAGCTGGGCGCATCGCTGTCCGAGGTGCGCGAAGCGATGCACACGGACCTGCTCAAGCTCGCGGAGTGGCAGGACAAGGCGCACGAGCGGCAGATGAAGGCATCGATGCTCATACTCGAGCGGGTGAGGGCGCTGGAGCGGACGATCGGGGACTTGCGCAGCATGGACGGGGAGGAGACTATCACGCGGAGGCTGCAGCGGATGGATTGCGCGTTGACGGAGCTGCTGGAGCAGGTGCAGGACCCCCACGCCGCACGTACGTCGTATTTCCGCCTGTTTGACCGCATATACTGATTGAATCCGCCTTTTGATGCAGTTACGCAGCAACCCCGCCACCTCATTGATAGAGGCACTAGTCCTATCGTGACTACGCCCGTCCTCGTAGAGGCAGGTGTGGATGCGCCCCGGAGAGATTACTCGGATGCATGTGTCGTTGCATTGGAGCCTTTCCCAACCCGGCTCGAAGCAGCCTGTGGTACTACTGAGCGGGATATGATGGACGCAAGTACCATGGCCTCGCCTGAAGTATCCCACAAAGGCGTCTTCACGGAACCAGAATTAGTAGAGGTTTCAGCTGGCGATTCGTCTCGACAAGTATCGGAACAGCTTGCATGCCCTAGCAGCTCGAATGCTGTCATATCTGCCCAGACGGCTCCTGAGCAATGGTCGCCCCAGCGCCCCGGTAAGTACATAGATGGCGTCCTACCCAAACTTGCTCATCTTAAACCAAGATCTACCTCCTTCTGAGCAACCAGACTCTCCTAGATCAGGTACGTCGAGTCTCGATCTATGTCATGCGCCAATAAACAGAGGATCGCTCGTCAGAACTAAGCTACCTGGATCCAAACGATATCATCCCGCGGGACCAGCCAAACAGCATACATCCCGCGGAAACCTCTTCTTCGGCACTTCCCGATGTTCAAGTTCTCCCTGCATCCCATCACGAACGATCCGCCTCCGAGGCTACATCAACCGTCAACGCAGGTCAATCAGTGTCTTCTGCCACAGCAGTCAACTCACCCAACGACAATGACGTTGCCACTATCTCAAAGCCTGTCTTAACGGCGCAGCCAAAGCCAAGGGGGCCACCTTTACCCCTTCCACGGAGAACTCCCGCCCCGGTGCGAGAGCGCTCACTCACGCCACTGACACCCTTGGGTTCACCGGTAGTCACTCCACATGCCAAGCGGAAGCGGGTAAAACCCGCGTTCCCCGAGCTGAGCCCTTCGCCATCGCCTCCCCCGCCGCCTCCACTGCCCCGCAGGAAGATCCGCGAGCCGCCTCAGCAGCCGCCGTCGACCTCGAAGGCGGCGGACGCCACTGCACGCGGGCGCGAGCCCCGCGAGTCGTCGAGCCCAGACATCCAGATCATCGAGAAGCCCGTGACGATTGGCGGGTACCCCAAGCACAAGGCGAAGAGCCATGAGCGCGACCGTGACCGCGAGAAGGGCAAGGGGAAGGTGAAGAGCGAGAAGAAGGCGGGGAAGAAGAAGGCGCGCGTGAGCGAGGTGATCGAGATCGACTTGGACAGCGACACGCAGCCCCTGCGGAAGCGGCGCAAGACGGACGGGGGCGCACCCTCTAGTAGCCAGCCTACGCAATCGCAGACAGGGAAGAGACCCGTTGGTCGGCCACCCAAGGACCCCGGGCAGAGCCAGAGCCATAGCCAGAGCCAGAGTAAGAAAGGCAAGGGGAAGCAGCCGGAGAGACTCGTCGACAGCTCGCCGGAGCCGGAGCCTGCGAGCGTCGCGGTCGCCGCGGCGCCGCGAACGGAGGCGAAGTTGCTGGCGGACGATGTGAGCTGTGAGTGGCCGGAGATTATCCAGGGGGATGAGACGTACCAGCACGAGGTCAGTTTTTGCGAGTAGCATTGTAGGCATCGTCGCTGATGCTCTATGCGGCGCTAGTACGTCAATTGCGATAAGTAAGTATTCGAGAACCTGTGTGTTCCGTGTCTTGCTGACGGGCATTCTCAGCTGTGATGCGTGGTTCCACTATGGGTGCGCCGGACTGGCCCCGGATGACCCGTGTTTGGCGGAGGAAAACTCGGTGTTCCTATGCCCTCCATGCGTGGCTACCGGGTAAGTGTCACTTAAACTCGAGCCTCAAGTCTAACGCGCCTGACACTCTAATTGCAGGGAGACGCGTGGGTGTTCAAGCATGTCTTTATCCGCAGGGATCTCAGCTAATGTATGCGCGTTACAGGGAAAGGCCGACATAGCACGGTAGGAGAAGCAGACTCTGCGTATTGCGCGCGCCCCGACTGCCCGTCCTCCGAGTCGGTCGAGTACTTTATCGACCGCATCATCGGCCGCAGGCCCTCCATGACGCAGTCATACAGCAATGGCTTGCCCAAGTTCCTCTTCCTCGTCCGCTGGCAAGGGTGCGTTGTCCTCCTCTTACCGTACGTCCGTTGGCTGAGTACGGCTGTGGCGGCGATAGGTGGGGGGTGAAGGACGCCACCTGGGAGTTCCCGGAAAACCTCGGCGACTACTCGCCGCATATCTCTGAGTTCGAGGTTGCCGCGGAGCTGGAGGGTAAGGACTTCAGCGACCCGTACGCGACTACGCTACTGAACGAGGCCTCGTCTGGAGGATGGTAGTCGACGACGATGAACCACGAGTCGAGTCGTTGAGCAGTTTACGCGCTTCCCTGATACGCTTATGAGGTTACTATCTTGGTTTATGTTGTTCGTTTCATGCGTTGCTCGCTGATCGTCGCTGTGCTTTGCAAAATATGCTGTCGCCTTCTCGCCTGTAATTTCATTATGTGGAATGCCCCATCGCGACCGTCTTCTGCCACTATACAGCATGTCAAGCACCGCTGGCAGTGTCAGATCGCTGGGGAGTGGAAGCAGCTGTGTTTTGTTGTCAACTGGGATGAGAGGACTGATTTTCCTTTTCCTTTTGGATCCTCGGACGTAGGGCCTGAGCAATGTGCGCTCTCAATAATGTGCATCTGCTCAATTTGTAAGAGCCTTGTGTGCTGCGACGTCGGCCCCGGCAGCTACCGAGGTGAGACCACACAAATTCGCACGTCGGTACCCGCAGTGAAGCTGTGTCAAAGCAGACGCGACCGGCGCGCTGTATCTTCTTCCTCGACGTTGCCATCCATGCACTCGATGACAGCCTGCACGCTTCCGCCGCGAAGGTAAATCGGTGAGCCCGTGTTTGGCAGCGTGCATACCCGACTTGGCAGCGGCTTTCATTGTCGCTACCGGCGAAGCCACTTCCGGATACGTACGCGGACGTCGGGATGTTATAAGACCGATGCGGCGAATGGGCGTCCATGCAAGCGATGACAGTCAACGAACTTCTCGCTAGGAGAAGCACCGAACTTACCTACCTACCTGTAGCATTGCATCCATCATGGACGCCGCTGCAGCTCTCTCGACGAACGCCGGGCACCTATAAGGCTCATAACAGGGCCGGCATGCTGCCCGTGTCCTCAGCTTGCGCCCTGCATCTTGCCCTGCGCCTTCAGTCAAGCTTCAACAGTGCGTCGGTGCGTTATCGCCGCGCGGTGTCCAGCATTCATTGCGTGCACAGCTCCGTCGGGAAGCACCCTAAAAATGCACACACCTTCCAGTTACAGTCAGGAACGCCTCCCGGGTGCATTCAGAACTGTCCGGATGCAACCTACGCGGCCACCTGGACCGATATGGCTGGATCGAAGAGAGGGGGGTGGAGCGGGCGCAGCAGGCGATGATAGGTAGAGCAGAGGTGCGACGGGCTTGGCGATGAGCAGCGGCGTCGGGGACGAAAAACAAGAATGCGGCGGTGACACGGGCGGGCGGTGACGTCGTCGGGGGCGACGACTGGACGACGCCACCCTGACGCGTGACGTCGGTGCCTTGGGGCGGGTTGCCCGAATCGGAACCGGGATGCAGCCTGTTTGGCAGGGGGCGGTCAGCCACCTGGGCGCACTCCAAATTGCAGGCAGGACCAGCCTCCTATTCCTCGCCCCCTTCCGTTCCTTACTGCTCACCACAGTGGATATCGGTGGGTTGTGTCAGTTTGTGCCTCCTCTTATATTCCTTCTTCTCCGCTCATATCCCTTCCGCAGCTTCCTCACGACCCCGCTAAGACTCGCCACAGGCGACTGAGCCCGTCATGTGCGCTCGTCTTTTCCCTCGCACCCTACATTCTCGTTGATCAGTGCTCTACAGGTCAGACGTCTCCGGTGCCTCCACATATTCAACATCTACATTCTCTACCGCTCTTGTCTTTAACGCCGCAGTCTTCGGTGGCGAGCTGCTCGCGTTCACCCTCCTCCGCCCCTACTTTCCTGCCATCTACCAGCCTCGCACATACGTTCCGCCAGAAGAGTGAGCCTACTTGCTCTGCCGCGCGATCCTCACTCACGTTTCTACAGCAAGCGTGCCCCTGACCTCTCTCGTAGCATCGTACTGTGGCCATGGGCAGTCCTACGCGCCAATTACACAGACATCAAGGCTGCCAATGGTCTTGATGCGTATTTCTTCGTGCGGTTCCTACGGTTCATGGTCCGCATCCTTGTCCCTATTTGGCTTGTGTCATGGGTTATTCTTCTGCCCGTCTTCTCCGTCAATACGTCCAGCGGTACCACCGACAGCCTCACTCAATTCCAGTTCGGAAATATTGGAGGGAATGCTCAGGCCCGCCTTTGGGCTCCGCTGATCCTCGCATGGGGTTTCACAAGTGAGTAAATCATTGTAGCAACAAGGCCATGGCTGACATTTAACAGTATGGATCCTCTGGAATATCCGCTACGAGATGGGGCACTTCATCCACACTCGTCAGCGCTGGCTCATCGACCCGGCCAACTCATCCACTGCGCAAGCAAACACCATTCTCGTTACAGGCGTTCCTCAGCGCTACCTAACGGAGGCTGCGCTCAAATCCCTTTTTTCATATCTGCCCGGTGGCGTTGCGACGGTCTGGCTCAATCGGTACGTCCCACGGGCATGTCTCCACACGCCGCAACTCACTCTGCACAGAGACCTCAAGGATATTCCGGACCTATACGAGCGTCAGGTCAAAGCATGCAAGGCCCTCGAATCTGCTGAGACAAGCCTCCTGAACACTGCAATAAAGCTCAGGAACAAGAAGCTCAAGAAGCAAGCCAAAGCAGCGAAAAAGGCAGAGAAGAAAGGCGATGCGTCACCTGCGACTGCGGACCCCTCCGCCGATAGCCGTCACCTCACAGCACCCAGCATCACCGACACAGAAGGTGGTGACGCGTTTGTGAACTCGTTGGTTCCGCGCAAGAAACGTCCGACGCACCGTCTGCCGGTTCTGTCTTTTCTGCCATCCCTCCCGCTCATCGGCAAGCAAGTCGACTCGATCGACTGGGCGCGCGAGGAGATCGCGGTCACCGCCGAGGAGCTCCGCAAGAAGCGGCGTGAGCTCGCGCGGGATGTGTCGCGAGGCAACGACCTGTCGCCGCACGTCGATGAGCGCAAGCCGGACGGGCTCAAGCCCGTTGCTCAGAAGGAGCAGCTGTACCCGCCTCTGAACTCCGCGTTCGTGTTGTTCAACCAGCAAATTGCTGCCCATCTGGCGGCGCAGAGCTTGACGCACCATGCGCCGTATCGCATGGCCCAGAAGTTCGTCGGCGTCGCGCCGGAGGACGTGATATGGAGCAACCTCAACATGAACCCGTATGAGGCGAAGGTGCGGATGGCGATCAGCTGGGCTGCCACGATTGGTTTGATCATTCTCTGGTCGTTACCTGGTGAGTACATTGCTGGCCCCTGTTTGTGGTACGGACGCTAATCCATAAGTACAGTTGCGTTCGTCGGTGCCGTGTCGAACGTTTCGTCACTCTGTTCGACGTACCATTGGCTTGCTTGGATCTGCAAACTGCCTGACCCCGTCATCGGCATCATCTCCGGTATTCTGTCCCCGGTCTTGCTTGCGGTGCTCATGGCGCTGCTTCCGATAGTCCTGCGGCTCTTCGCGCGGTTCGAGGGCATGACGACGCGCACAGCGGTCGAGCTCAGTTTGATGAGACGTTACTTCATCTTCCAGATCATCGTATGTCGCTCTCCGTGATCATAGTTTTCCCCCGTACTCAGGGGTGTCGCAGCATTCCTTCTTGATCGTCACGCTAGCGTCGGGGCTTATAGCAGCTCTGCCGCAGCTAGTGGAGAACACCTCGAGCATCCCGAAGACGCTCGCCGAGAATCTGCCTAAGGCATCCGTGTTTTTCCTATCGTGAGTCATGCTCCTCATTGCCGCAATGTATTGATTGACCAATACGTGCGTAGGTTCATCATCCTGCAAGGTCTATCGGGAACAGCCACGGGCTTCCTCGCATACGTCACGCTAGCGATTTACTACGTGAAGCTCTACTTGACTGGGAGCACGCCACGCTCGATCTACAACATCAAGTACAAGCTTGGTTCGGTCCAATTCGGTACTGCGTTCCCGGCGGTGACCCTCCTCGCCTGCATCAGTACGTTTCTCCTAGTCCCTCTATTGCGCGCGAAGTCAGCTACTTACTCCCGTCGCACCTGCAGCCCTCGCGTACTCGGTCATCGCGCCGATCATCAATGGCCTCGCGGCGGCGACGTTCTTCCTGTTCTACATCCTGTGGAAGTATCGATTCCTCTGGCAGCTTGGCCAGCCGCGCTCGACTGACAGCGGAGGTCGCTTCTTCCCGACGGCCCTGCAGCACATTTTCGTCGGCCTTTACATCGAAGAGATCCTGCTCGCGGCGTTGTTCTTCCTCGCGCGCGACGCGAATGGCGGTGCAAGCGCCATACCTCAGGGCGCGTTGATGGTAGTTTTGGTTGTCCTCACGGTGCGTCTCCTTTTTTCTTCTCTATCAGCAGTCAACTCAGGGTGTGGCCCGCAGGCGTTCTTCCACCTCATCCTGGATAACTCGTACGACCCGCTTGTCAAGGCGCTGCCGCTCACACTTGCGGACCAGGACCTCGAGCTTCCGGACCCGAACAAGCAGGCGGCGGAGCGCGAGCTCGAGGACAACGCGTCGGCCACAAGCGTGGACGCGGCGCGCTCGGAGAAGCGGAGTGAGCAGGAGATGCGCGTGCGCACCGCATCGCAACACTCCGGCGGCAGTGGTACCAGCAGCAAGGGCCGTATCCGGACCGTCGAGGGTCCACAGGGCGCCGATCCGAACCCGAACACGCTTGCGCCGCACGACGGTGGGGAGAACTACCGGCTCAGCCAGATTAGCGTGCGGGGGATCGACGAGGAAGAGGGCCCGAAAGACTTTTATCACCCGGCGAGCGTGGAGCCGCAGCAGACGATCTGGATCCCGCGCGACCCGCTCGGGTTGTGCGAGGCGGAGGAGATGGCGATCCGGGAGCGGGGCATTCGGGTGTCGAGCGCGGATGCGCTGATGGACGAGAAGGGCCATGTGGACATCTCGGGGGCGCCCCCGGACGAGGTGAAGGAGGCGGATTAGGTGTGATCTAGGTGATGGTGCGTATCTAGGTGTGTAGGGCGGTGATAATCTGTTTCGGTGTCGAGGAGAGGACGTCGTGAGCGTGGTGCTCAAGTTCGCACGTCCTTTAGACTATGTCTGTTTGTGTCTAGCCCATTTACACTTGTATTGTATCTTCAACCCTCGCTGCGTGCAGAATGCGAAGCTTCCTTGTATTAGCCGCATAGTTATAACCATATTAGCCGTCAATGCATACCCCTTTCAAAGATTAAAATATTTGTGTGTTGAGTTCACTACGCCAGCTCAGTGTGATGTTTGTGTAGTATGGCCAGATGAGCGGCTAGTCCTCCGGCGCTTGTGCGATGAATGGCGACTTATCACGAAGTCGTCGACTCCGCCTCGAATGATACTGGAATGACTCTGCCGCCGGTCCTTTTTCTGCACGCTGTAAATCATTTTCTCCTCGGGGCCGGCGACTGCTCTTCCAACTCTTACGGCATCTCGCACCCCCGTCGGCCCTGAGATCATCAGCCCCGAGTACTTAAATGTGAGTGCGCCCCTCTTTCCTAGCAAGCTAGTAAGCTATAGCTAGACGGCGATCTTACCGCTAGTTGTAATAGGACCCTATCATCCAACACCTGCGAAGCGATTCGGAAGGAAGACGACCTGTTCAGGAGGCCCCACAGCGGCAACGTGTAGAAGACCCTTGTCTGCGCTATCTACTCGCTTCCGGACCATTCTCACCTGGGCGGTATATCCGAAGTCTGGGCGCACTCAATTGTAGAGCTTTCTTGCGTAAGATTGGGCAGACTGATTGGGCTCACGACCGGGACGCGTTCGATACCGATCCCTCCTCCGCGCAACCGTCATCATGAGCGTACAAACCAGTATGTATCATCTACCGCACAACCACCGTACACAATCTTATGTTCTCGCGAACAGCTGAAGTGAAGCACATATGCATCGTCGGCGCAGGCCCTGGCGGGCTAGCGGCGCTGAAGATGATCAAGGAGACGTCACAGTACAAGTCAGGACAGTGGACGGCTACAGTATTCGAAGAGCGAGAGAAGGTGGGCGGTGTATGGTGAGTACTACCTCTCGTGTGACGCCCGAACTAAAGCATGACGCCCCTGTGTAGGGTGCCCGCTCCCCCAGTGGACGACCCGCCCATAACGCCGCTCTACGACTCCCTCACCACTAACCTCCCGCACCCCATCATGTGCTACGAGGACTTCCTCTTCCCTCCCGAGACGCCGCTCTTCCCGCCTGCCGCCACCGTCGAGAAGTACCTCTCCGACTACACCGCGCACTTCGAGCTCGCCCCGCACATCCGCCTGCAGACGCTCGTCACGTCCGTCGACTGGCTGCCGGACGCGCAGAAGTGGAAGGTCCAGGTCGAGTCCAGCGGCGTCGTCGAGGAGCCGCTCTACGACCTCCTCATCGTCGCGAACGGGCACTACCGCCTGCCGCGCTATCCATCGACGCCGGGGCTCGACGCCTGGCGTGCTGCTGGCAAGGCGACGCACTCCGCGTGGTACAGGCGGCCAGAGAAGCTGGGCGACACCGTCCTCGTTGTCGGCGGCGGACCGAGCGGGACAGACATCTCCGCCGAGATGCGCACCGTCGCACACACCGTCATCCACTCCGTCAGCGCCCCGCCGCCCCACAAGCCCGCGCGCAAGGTCCAGGACCTCGACGGCGGGCGGTTCAAGATACGCGGCCGCGTCGCGACGTTCGGGGACGTGCAAGAGGGCCGGGTTGTGTTCGAGGACGGCTCTGAGGAGACGGGCGTAGACCACTGTCTACTTGCGACGGGATACCAGCACCACCTGCCCTTCCTGCCTCCGAGCTTGCTCCGGGTCGAGGTTCCCCCAGCTGCCCCGCCCCTCCCGCCGGTGCTCTACAACTCGACGTACCACCTCTTCCCCGTCGCGCGCCACGTTTTCCCACTAGTGCAGGACGTCCCGCCCTCGCGACTTNCTACGACGCGCGGGACGTGATCCGCGGGGAGTGGCGCGAGCTTGAGCGTGCCGGCGAGGCCGCGGAGTGGGTGCGCGGCGTCGGGAAGAAGGGCAGCGTGGAGGAGTGGGTTGAGCTCATGCGGAAGGTGCTCGAGCACGCGCAGAAGAGGCCAGGGAAGGAGGAGGGGCTAGAGGCAGCGCTCGCGCGTGCAGAGGGTGAGGACGGGGGCGAGGTGAGGATCGCGCGGCTGCCCGTGGAGGCGAGCGGAGAGAAGGAAGCGTCAAGATGTATGGTGAATTAGATGAGTCTACTAAGTAAGTATACGTGGTACGTAATGTATCGCATGCTGTACACACTATGTCTACTGCCGCAGGGCAAAGGAATGCATTATCGTATATGTATTATGACGATGGCTCACGCGATGTTAGCTCAAAGAGCGAGGTCGATAAGGCCGGCCACTCAAGAAGAATCGTGGCCGTGGGCTGCTGGGCGCTGTGAGTGGGATTAGTTCACGTCCAATAGAACAACCTGGGCGACGTACAACTAGATTGGACTCGAAGGTTCGGCTTTCAAGGGCATGCTGACAGACGCCCCGCCGAGAAGCTGGGGAGACATCCCGAGGGTGGCATATTCTCCTCTCTCGTATCTCTGGATGAAAGCCAGCATCCTCTCTGAATGTTCGTCGAGGGCCTTGACGGCATCTTCGGACGACAAGAGCATTGCCTCCGAGCTTGTTCTTGCGACGTGAACCTTCTCCGCAAGGTCCTGTAATTGGTCCCGTGACAGGGAGGCGCCCGAGGGCTTGTTCGCTATAGATCCATTGTTAGATATGTAACATGCAGATGTCGACAGCAATGTACCTAGCGGGGCTCTAGACACGGGCTTCGCATCCAGTGATGCAAACGGCGGTAGCACGGGGTACGACGGGGACGTTGGGGTGATTGGGCTCGCAGGTTCCGGAGAACAGGAGCTTGCCGGCGTGGGTAATTGCGTGGTAGCCACCCGGTTCGTGCTCTGACAACAATGCTTAATATGATGAATGTGTCGCGTAGGTGTAAGAGCACCTGTCGCTGATTGTCTAGCTCAAGTTCCATCCATGCTCGAATGTCAGACTCCTGGACTTTGAGTTGCTTCGCCCATAGCTTGATCTGTGTCGACGTTGGACAGGGTGCCTCTTTCCAGAGAATCCCCAGGTAAGGGATGGTATTCTTATCGTTTAGTAATGACGGATACACTAGCATACAACGATCAGCTGTTTGAGTAGTGACTATATGCGTGGTGCAACGTACAAATTTGCGCTGTAGTAGTGGCATCCCTAGCAATGTATTTGTCCTTTCGCAAACCACCCGAGTTGGCGATGCCCGTTTCTGCGTCACGTTTACGGTGACCATGTAGCCTGCTGTTGAGATTGACATAGGTGTAGTGCCCGCACCCGGGCAAAGCTTGGATCTTGGTGAGAGTCTCATTCTTCTGATCTCGGGTTGGGTATGGATTGCTCTGATACAGCTCTGAGAGATAGCATGGGTGATTAGAACATTCATTGTAGAGCAGGTGAGTGTCAATACCATCGACCAGTTGGTAGCCCTCCTTGGTTATCCTGCTTTGTTTGGTGCGGGGAGCACTTCCTGTGGCTGCCTTCGAAGTCACGGACGGATACGACGTAGACGCCGACGCCGGTGCGCCCGATAGGATGGCCCACGCTGGGTAACTTCCGCCAACGTTCATGTTTGCGTCGAGTTGCAGAGGAGTAGCGTGCCACTCGCGGCTGTGTTGTCGTGGTTGGGGTACAAGGGGCAACGGGGGGAGCCGTCGTATTTTTTCCGCTTTTTCTTGCCAGCCGACCCGCGCCAGACATTATATATGATGGCTTCTAGCCGGGCACCCTGGCTGTCAGCCCATATCACCAACGGCTTACCATTCTTGGTTGTAATTTGAATTTGGGTTCCCAAGGCAAATCTCGGCACTAGCCCATTCGAGTCATCCGGCTGTAGTTAGTACCTTCTAGCCGGTTCTGCACGCCTCCTCTCCTATATAAAACCTCCCGGCCCTGAACAGGCCCTGAAGTGCTGTAAATCAAGAATCACATCGATCATCCTTCGAAAACACGCCACAAATCGTTTCCCGCATGCAGCTATCGTCCTGCAGTCGCTAGGTCGCATATACAACCAGGACGTTGTTATGAATAACGGTAGGTTCTGAGGAGTGGCAATATGGTACTTGAAACATAGGGGCCTGCATGCAACTTGCAGGCACAATAGCAATGTGCATGTGTGCTATCAGCAGACCATCAGGCTTGGCTAGCCTGCAGGTTAGCTGCAGCTCATTCTTGGACCAACCAATCAGGCTGCAGGAGCCATGAGGTCAACTGCTATGGCGGCTCGGCTTATTTGTTCTCGACATTCGAAGCACTACGGCTGTACGTACACACGCAGCTAGGCTCGGGATCAGTACATCTACCACGACACGAGGAGGGACATCGTTCGAGCGTATACGGGCGTCCAATACACTCACCCTATCTTCTTTGACTCAGGCCGGATGTGCGCCCCCGGGCCAGTTGCACCCTTGTCGATGAAACTTGAGGCCTTGAGGCGACAACGCGTGCTGAAGTTTCATGGGGAACTCGATACATATCGCCGAGCCAACGTCTATATTCAGCCGTGAGTACCAGCCAGACTGATTACCATCGTCTAGATGTGCTGAAAGCGACGAGTCGTCTCAACACATAGATCGCAGCGATAGAAGGCGACGGACGTACCCTTCGGATGCACCCTTGATGTAACGCCGGGAAAGACAATGCATTGCGAGGCTTCCTCATGACCATCCTTCTTCGAGAGGATGCTGTGGAAGTGGAAGATATACGTTCCGGGCTTGGCCGTGCTATAACTGGACCATAAGCTTCGCAATTGAGCATCCGCATACGTCAAAAGGGCTGGTCGAACGTACCCGTTCCCAATGTATACAAGACTACCCCACGTACTAGTCCATGTCGACTTCGAACCAAATCTTCTGACATGTCTCTCGAGTCATCCTAATGCCGCAAGAAGATTCGCGGCACCGCAAGCAATTCAGTCCATACGGCAAGGTCATCGGCAGCAAGGGCAGAATTGCATACCTTCTATCAAGCAGCGCAGTACCTGATCGTCAACCCAATCACTTGCTTCGCTCCTTTGCCTCGTGCCGTCGGACTTTGGGATGGGTTTGAAGACAGAAGATACGAAGGTCGGCCGCACGTACAAGGTCGACATTTTCGTCACGAAGAACCTCGTGTCTTGCACCGCGGCGACCCGTCAAGCCACGTATCGCGAAGCAGGTGGATGAAGCGGTCAGGGCACCATCCTATGCGTGGAAGGTCGAGTTCGAATAGGCCTTCGGACTCGGTCGTGCTGCTCCTCAGCAATCAAGGTGGACCGTGATAAAGCGAGACGTGGCGTAGTGATTCAAGTAACCCGGGCTGGACGAAAATGAGAGTGTTAGCAGTCAGCACACTCAGCGCAGGCTATTGGAATGGTGTGCACCTTTTACCACCACGATTGGAGCGTCGCCGCTCCCAGCTGTTGTGCCACAGTAGGTCCTGATCGAATGTCCTCTGAGCCATAAAACCGCGGTTATAGTAAGCACTGTAACAGAGTCAACGAGGAGTGACCGTGGGCTGATGAGCAGAGCGGCCGCGGCGGGGTGGAGGAGTGGCGATGACTCGGAGCGATCCGGATCCCGATGGGATCTGCTCACGGCTGACTCTCTCCGCAACCATCGGACTTAACTTCCGAGCCCTCCACAGCGATTTCTCTTGCTCAGAGTTCCTCGACAACAGACCGTGAAATGACAGCCGGAAGAGGCCTCCAATGGCCCACCCACATATGTATGAACAAAGACATATGCTTGTGCCTTGTGCCTTCAATCTATCGGCTGCGCAAAGCTTACATGGTACGTCTCCTCTCCCGCGCGCACACGGTACTGACCTGTCCAATAACCTTTGAATCCGTAAGACATTTACTTGCGCGTTTTATCATGTCTGATTGGTGCTGTTGGACGGCGGCAGGGCAATCATTGTGACCACGCGCACTGACAAATGCAGATAGCCTCCAGCAGACTTAGTATGCCCATCTGGCCAAATCTCGAGTTTGCGTCGTCTCGCTCCCTGTGGTGCTGTCATCGAGAAACATGTACGGTCTGTCATGTCTTTTCGGCCGCAGCGGATCCGCGAGTTGTTCCTGCGAATCCGCGCCATGAAATACCCCGACCGACCGGGGGTAGAGCCCTTGAAACTATTAGACAGAATCTGTCGGTATCATTCCTGATTCGGGGAACCATCGCGGCGACCCACTGGCAGACTGTCCAAGGAGCCGAAAGCTGATATCTGCCGCCACAGAATATCAGCCAGTTCTCGCTTCATTGCCATCGGAAGCATACCGCACTGGCGTTTCCGCCCACTGAGAGGCACAGACACCGAGAATCGCTGGGAAAGCTGTGCCCTCGATGGACATAGTGCGTCCTGCCCTGGGCCTCGCACAGTTTGGCTCTAGGCACCACAGTCTTTCTCCCCACACAACCCTGCACAGCGTCGTGCCGCTGTGGAAATCCGCTGCGGCAATGAAGGCAGGAAAAGCACTGACTCCTGCCACTGATCCGGTCAACATTCAGGGAAGGTGGCGGGAGGCGGTATGCACCACATCGGCAGCCGTAATCATACCTCCGAGCCGCGCTACGCTCCACCTCCATTCAAGAAGCGTGGTACTGGGTTTGTGTGGCAGAACTCTGTGTTATATCCCGAGACAAGCAGGGATACCAACACGGGCTACTTGTGTCCCGTGCGCTACGGTACAATGTGTCAAGGTATTTATGCCGCGGATGCTTGCATTCGGTGTCCTTCTTCCTTAATCCCATAAGGTTGGTCGCTTCGTAGGTGTAGGTCTATATTGTATTCGCGACCATGTCGAGTTCGGCCGCGGCGACCATCTCGCAGGAGTGAGCCTTTCGCTCTGCTATTCGCCTATTGTCCATACTCACGTGTATCGTGCATGCCCTCTAGGTTCCTAGAGAACTGCTTGACCATCTCAGCACAAGGTCAGCAGCCAAATTCTTACCTCCTCCCGGGCCACACTGAATGTCGTCGGTACTGCGACTTAATAGCGCTTTGCTGCTACGACTTCTGTCTCACGTTCACGCGCGAGATTAAGTTCATGTGGAAGCTCAAGCCGTCCGCTGCATCCCTCCTCTTCTTCACGCTGCGGTATCCCGCGCTACTAAACACGATAATGGTTGTCTTCGGGTATCTCTCCTGGGGAACCTGGCAGACGCAACTGGTAAGCAGTTCGCTCCCCTATTTGTTGCCCGATTTATCCCAGAGTATTGCGCTTACTGAATGGGTCGTTACTCCACTTGCAGACGTGAGTGACAATCATGCACCGAGGACTCTCAGCTGAACGGCTGCCCGTCTCAATAGCTGCACAGTGATGATGCGCCTCGAAATGGCAGGGGACGTGCTGATCTTAGCAAGTTCAACAGGTACGTGCGCTCGAACGGCCCTGACTGACTTTACTGCTAAAACTTCGTTCCTAAGTTTTCACCGCCCTGCGCATATACGCCCTCTGTGCACGCAATAACCGGAAACTAGTGTGGATGCTCGTCCTGGGCCTCATCAACCCGGTGATGTCTACTGTGCGTCAATTTGAGCTGCGGATAATCTGCCCATTCTGATCATTCCACGATTCCACTGTGGCAGTTCACGTTCGTACTCTCGACGCCCTATCTCGCGCACATCACGTCGCACTACCAAACGTGCGACATCGACACGAAGCTACTGGGGGACATGTATGTCCGATCTCGTTCGCTATCGCACGGCATCGCATGCTAACGAGCGGCATGTCCTTGTTCGCAGTGGTGCGCGCGTGCGCTGCCCGTGTATCCGCTTTTTGGCTGACCCGTAGATGGAAAGGGATGATGTCCGCGCGAGGGTCCGGCGTGATCTTCGACGCCGTCGCGCTGGTGCTTACGTGGAAGCGCATCAAGCGCGTGACCCGCGCGAACAGCCATGGAGACCTTGGTGAAGGGAGCCACCCTTCGGGCTCATCGGCGGGGTACGGGGCGATGTCGCTCGTCCTCATGAGAGATAGTGCGCATGTCCCCTTTTGACGGTATTGTTCTCTTTGCTCACCACTGTATCGTTGTGGGTCTCAGCTGCTGTATATTTCGGGTATGTCGAGCCATCTACGGGGGATATCGCCCTGCTGAAGACGCCCGATAGATTCCTCCTCGCAATCAATGGTTTGGGCATCGCTATCGGCCTGAGTCATCCGAAGGTAAATATATCCCCTAGCATATACCTATCGCTACGCTCATCTCGTCCCTAGTTCCTCGACTCGATCTCGACATGGAGTGCAGTGTACGCTCGTCCTTCTTCCTCAACCCCTCCCCTCCTCCCCACAATGTCTAATTGCTTTGTCTGTTCTGTAGGATGACCTCAATCCTGCTTAGTCGCCTGATGCTCGACCTCCGACAGTCCAACACGACAGACTCTGCAGGCGGGACATATATCTCGCATGCATTGACTACGATGATGTTCGATGGGTCATCACCTGCGGGCGGGCCTGGGGAAGACCTGACGCACTCGGGCTTGTCCGACATGGACGACGAGATCGAGGGAGACGATGACATAGATGTGGCAGATATTGGGATACCGTAAGCGTTACAATGATACATGACAGCTTTCCCGGGGAGTTGTACGAGTGATATCTGTAAAACTAGGTTCGTTGTTGGGCCATCTGTCGCTAGAGCGATGTACTAACACTGCGGCTTTGTAGAGCGGGGTCATAGATCAGCTGCGCCCAGGGTCCGCATGCTTTCGTGCCTGTAGCAGGGAGCATTCCAGGGTATAAACATTGACGTGGAATTTGTGGTGGGACATCGGCGTTGTATGAAGGCGGTATGCCCCCGTTGGTCGCTGATAATGCGCCGCCCCAAAATGACTGGGTCGACCTACAGGAATCAACATAGGCCCGGCTTGCGGTATGTGTCCTGTTCAACTGATCATGCTGACGGCATCTCTTATACACGTCGCAGGCATCGGCCTCGCACAATGATCGTCATTGATGCAACACAACGAGAGTGGGAGAGCGATACTAGATTATACATACACAACGCACGACCGACTTGCGCTCCGCCCTCGATGCCCTCTTTCCAGGCCCCCTGTCTGTTGCTTCTCCGATCGCAGCCTGGACTATGACACCAAAGGGTGGATGCCATCTAGTCACCGGTACAAGACTTTGCGGTTCTGTACTTAAGTTAACATCGCACGTCGGAAGATGTGCCGCAAGCCATATTCGTCTCAGCGGAGAATCTGGGTCAGGAAAGGCGACATCTCGACAGGGAGAGCACGACTGTTGGGCTTGCCCGACCGCAGCAGCTGCCAATTCCACCGATCACAGTCAACGGGTCAATTTCTGACATTGCTCAGCCTCTGACGATCACTGTCAGTGAACGAATATGTAGGTGGATTCAACTGAAATAATTCAAAAAATGAGGTCGGTTCCTCTAGAGGGGTCCGACCACTATTGATGTCTGACAGGACTTCGACTTCAGGTGCTGGCATCATATCGGTATAGTAAGTTCTTGTCTTCTCCGGCTACTATGCGTGAGGTGCTAATACACTGGGTGGCCCCTGTAGCTTTACAGAAGATTGTGTTCTCATTTCCGCTCAGGGTAAATGCAGGATGCTTCTCCAAACGGTCGTTATACATCACTGATCTTCTCCCTTCTCCATTTCCCGTCCTCCTTGTCGGCAGTCCTTTATTGCTACAACTTTCTTCTGACTCTCTCATGCGAGATCCAGTTTATCTTGACATCCAGACCGTCATGGGGCTCCGTCCTCTTCTTCATCGTGCGCTACCCTTTGCTATTCAACGGCTAGCCTGCAGGTAAGCTGAAGCTCATTCTTGGACAACCAATCAGGCTTCAGGCCGTCAGGAACCATGAGGTCAATTGCTATGGCGGCTTGACTTGCGTGTTCTCGACATTCGATGCACTGCGGCTGTACGTACACACGCAGCTAGGCTCAGGATCAGTATATCCGCCATCACACGCGGAGGGAAATCGTTTGAGCATATACGGGCATCCTTTCATACATACACTCACCTTATGACTCAGGTCGGATGTGCGCCCCCGGGCCAGTAGCACCTTTGTCGATGAAACCTGGATCGGCAACGCGTGATGGCGGACTCGATACTTATCGCAGAGCCAATGGTTATATCCAGCCGTGAGTACCAGCCAGACTGATTACCATCGTCCACATGGGCTAAAAATCGACAAATATACGTATAGATCGCAGCGATAGAAGACGACATGCCCTTCGGATGGACCTCTTCCCATTCTACTCACGAGCGCCCCTCATTCTGTAGTCTCCCGTAGGCAGACCCAAAGAAGAGCTTTTGAGAGAGGGAGGGGATGGTCTTCTAAGGGCTGCACGTTGAACGTCGATATTTTCGTCACGAAGGACCCCCTGTCTTTCACCGCAGTGACCCGTCAAACCACGTATCGTGAAGCAGCTGAATGAAGCGGCGAGGGCACGAATCCAGCTCGGACGTGTTGCTCCTTCGCAATCAAGGCAGACCGTGATGAAGCGAGACGTGTGATCGCAATGTTTGTAACTCGGGCTGGGTGCAAATGAGAGTGTCAGCACGCTGCACATGCTATTTACATGGAGTTCACCTTTTACGAACGCGTTTGGAACGTCCACCAGTCGAAATGATATGGGAGGTCATGATCGAAGATTTCCTGAGCCGTGTGCATGAGCCCGCGGCTGTATGTCATGCAACTTGAAGCACATCCTCAGGTTCTGGAAACATGCATCCTCGACACGAATACCAATATGTATCGTGGTATCATCGTCATGCAGCGGCAGTGTGCGCGTATTCAACAAGGAGTGAGAGTAGATTGCTGAGTGGAGCGGCTGCGCGGGTGGCGAGGACTCGGGAGCGTGGCCGAGTCACTGCCAGTGGCGATGCGCGACCCGGATGCGGATTGACTCGAATCCCGATGAGATCTGCCCACGGTTGATTTCTCTCCGCAACCATCCGAGCCCTTCGTGACAGTGTTTCCTCTGAGCCCAATTTATTCCTCGACGACCAGTGTTGGACGAGGTTGGACGGAACTCTGGTCAGACTTGGTCAGGCCATGGTCCGGCTGGGTCCTACCGATTTGTGGTGGACTTCATCGGTAAATTACGTCCTGTAGGAGTGGTCATTGACCAAGCTAGGCCCCCCCAAAAAACCACATTGGGACTTACGCAAGGACTCGCATAGAGCTATCCACCATGGGCCAGGTTGGACTCCCCACCAGTCCAGACCCCTCGGAGCCCGTCAAGTGGTCCGAAAGTCAGGCGCCCGCCATGCCAATGACGACGATATGTAGACCGTGAAATGGCATCTTGCACAAGTCTGGCATGGTGCCTCCACATATGCACAGACGTAGACATATGCTGGTGCTTTATGCCTTCAATCTTTTTCATGCGCAAAAGCTTATATAGTGCGTCTCCTCTCACGTCTGCACACGGTACTGACCTGTCCGATAGCCTTCGAATTCGTCAAACGTCCATTTGCGCCATATTATCGTGCCCGGCTCCGTTGGATGGCGTCTGGATCGTCCTGACGAGCACTACAAGCATTGGCGATGCCATGTCGGCTCTCTAGCAGATTCAGTATGCCTATCTGGCCAGGTCTCGCGTGGGCGTCGTCTTGCCACCCGTGGCGCTGCGCTGAGAATCATGTATGGTCTGCTACGCGAGCGTCCTTTCAGCCGCAGTGGATCCGCAAGCCTCGCGAATCTGGGCCACGAATCATAGCGGCCCCAAAAGTGGAACCCTACTATACATAATCTGTCCGTATTATTCCTAATACGGGGTAGACTGTACAAGGAGCTGAAAGCTGATATCTACCGCCACAGAATATCAGCCACTTTTCGCTTCATTGCCATCGGAAGCACACCGCACTGGCGTTTCCGCCCAGTTAGAGGCACAGACACCGAGATCCCCACACAACCCTGCACAGTGCCCTGCTGCTTTGAGAGATCCGCAGCCGCAATGAAGGCAGGAAAGGCATCCAATCCGGTCAATAATCAGGGAAGGTGGCGGGAAGTCGGCAAGCCGTGATCATGGCTCGTGTCTGTGTGGCAGGATTTGGCGTTGTATCCGGAAACGACAGGGATGCGAACACGGGCTCCATATGCGCCGTGTGCTAGAGTACAAGCTGTCGGGGTATAAATCCCGTAGATGCATTTGTTATCCTTCTCCCTTCGCCCCATCGGGTTGGTCACCTCATAGTTGTAGGTCTATCTAGACTTCGCGACCATGTCGAGTTCGGCCGCGGCGGCCATCTCACAAGAGTGAGCCTTTGACTCTGCTCTTCGCCTACCGTTCATGCTCATGTGTATCATCTGTTCCCTCTAGGTTCCTCGAGAACTTCTTGACTGTCTCGGCACAAGGTCAGTAACCCGATGCTTGTACTTTCAACCTCCTCCTGGGTCATATCGAACGAAGCTGCAACGTTACAGCGCTGTGCTGCTACGACTTCTGTCTCACGTTCACACGCGAACTCAAGTTTATGTGGAAGCTCAAGCCCTCTGCTGTATCCCTCCTCTTCTTCACCCTGCGGTATCCCGCGCTACTGAACACAATAATGGTTGTGTTTGGGTATCTCTCCTGGGGAACCTGGCAGACGCAACTGGTAAGCAATTCGTCACCCCATCTGTTGCCCGCTTGTTTCCCGGGGTATTGCGCTTACGGAATCGGTCGTTACTCCACTTGCAGACGTGAGTGTCGATTATGGACTGCCGAGGACTCTTAGCTGAACGGCTGCCCCGGGCCGTCTCGATAGCTGCACAGTGATGACACGCCTCCAAATGGTAGGGGACGTGCTTGTCTTAGCAGCTTCAACAAGTACGTGCGCTCGACCTCTCCCGAACGATTGCATTGCTGAAATGTCTTTGCTAAGTTTTCACCGCCTTGCGCATATACGCCCTCTCTGCACGCAGCAACTGGAAACTAGCGTGGATGCTCGTCCTGGGCCTCATCAACCCGGTGATGTCTACTGTGCGTCAATTTGAGCTGCGGAAGATCTGCGCATTCTGATCATTCTATGATTCGACTGTCGTAGTATACGTTCGTGCTCTCCACGCCCTATCTCGCGCATATCACGCCGCACTACCAAACGTGCAACATTGACACGTTGTTCCTAGGAGATATGTAAGGCCGATCTTGTTCGCTCTCGCACGGCGCCCCATGCTGACGAACAGCATATCTTTGTACGCAGTGGTGCGCGCGTGCGTTGCCCGTGTATCGGCTTTGTGCTGACCCGTAGATGAAAAGGGATGATGTGCGCGCGAGGGGCCGGCGTGATCTTCGACGCCGTCGCGTTGGTCCTTACGTGGAAGGGCATCAAGCGCGTGATCCGCGCGAACAGCCATGGAGATCCTGGTGAGGCGAGCAACTCCTCAGGCTCGTCGACAGGGTACGGGATGTCGCTCGTCCTCCTGAGAGATAGTGTGTATGACCCCTTATGACGAAGGTGCTCTATCTTTGCTTACCCCTCTACCGTTGTGGGTCTCAGCTGCTATATATTTCGGGTCTGTCGAGCCTTCTACGGGGGTTATCGCTCTGCTGAAGACGCCTAATAGATTCCTCCTCGCGATCAACAGTTTGGGCATCGCTATCGGTCTGAGTCACCCCAAGGCAAGTATCTCCCCTAGCCTACTATACCTCTCGCCACGCTCATCTCGTCACTAGCTCCTCGACTCGATCTCAACATGGAGTGCAGTGTACGCTCTCCCTTCTTTATCAAATTCCCCCGCCGTCTCTGATTGCTCTGTCTGTCCCGTAGCATGACCTCAATCCTGCTTAGTCGCCTGATGCTGGACCTTCGACAATCCAGCTCGAGCGACTCCGCGGGAGGGACATATATCTCGTTTGCATTGACAACGATGATGTTCAATGGGTCATCACCTGCGGGTGGGCCGGGGCAAGACCTGACGGACTCGAGCTTCTCTGACATGGACGACGAGATCGAGGGAGGCGATGACATGGATGTGGCAATCATCGGGATACCGTAAGCGTTGCAATGATACATGACAGCTTGCCGGGGAGTTGTACTAGTGGGATCTGTAAGACTAGGTTGGTTGGTGTGTCACCTGTCGCCAGGCCGATGTACGAACACTACGGCTTTGGAGAGCGGGGTCATAGATCAGCTGCGCCCGGGGTCGTTCGCCGCACGCTTTCGTGCCTGTAGTAGGGAGCATTCCAGGACATTGACGTGGAGTTTGTGGTGGGTCATCGGCGTCGTCTGAAGGCCGTATGTCCCCGTTTGTCGCTGATAATGCGCCGCCCCAAGATGACTGGGTCGACCCACAGGAATCAACATAGGCCCGGCTTGCGGTATGTCCTGATGAGGTGTCCTGTCCAACTGATCATGCTGACGGCATCTCTTATACATGTCGCAGGCATCGGCCTCGCATCGGCCTCGCACAATGTGTGTCACCGATGCAACGCAACGAGAGTGGGAGCTGAGAGCGACACTAGTCATAGATACCCAACGCACGACCGACTTGCGCTCTGCCCTCGATGCCCTCGATCTGCCTGTTGCTTCTCCGATGCCATCGGCGCAGCCTAGACTAAAACACCAAAGGGTTGGCACTGGCTGTCATCTGGTCACCGGTACAAGACGTTGCGAAGTTGTCTGCCAGTGCTCAAGTTTACATGGCACGTCGGAAGATATGCTGCAAGCAGCATCGTCTCGCTCGAGAATCTGGGTCGGGAAAGGCGACATCTCGACAGGGAGGGCGCGATTGTTGGGCTGGCCTGACCGCAGCAGCTGCGGCCACTGGCAATTGCACCGGTCACGGTCAACACGTCCCGGTCAATGCCGCATAGTAGTGCTCAGCCTTATAACACGGCATATCACTGACGGCAGTGCACGATGATGTAGGTGGGTTCAATTGAAATAGCTCAAAAGACGAGGGTGCTTCCTCCAGAAAGGTCTGACTACTAGTGCTGATGTCTGACAGGACTTCGACTTGGGGTGCTGGCATCATAGCAGTATAGTGAGTTCTTTTCTCTGCGGCTACTATGCGTGAAGCGTTAATGCACAGGGTGGCTTCTCTAGCTTTATAGAATATTGTGTTCTCATCTCCGCCCAGGGCAAGTGGAGGCCCATGCTTCTCCATACGGTCGTTATACATCACTGATCTACTCCCTTCTCCATTTCCCGTACTCCTTGTCGGCAGTCCTCTATTGCTATGACTTTCTTCTGACTCTCCCGCGCGAGATCCAGTTTGTCTGGACATCTAGACCGTCATGGGGCTCCGTCCTCTTCTTCATCGTGCGCTACCCTTTACTATTCAACATCTTCGCCGTTACAAGTATGGCCTACGTCCATCACGCCACTTGGGTCGACTCTTTGGTGAGTGGTACTCCATATTTCGTGATGAACTATTAGCGTGGTTAATCCTAGATGTGTCCGGCCTCTTGCAGAGGTACGGAGGTTGGGCAGATGATATCCTGTGGGCTGCTACTGAACTTCACGACCGCGACCCCTTCCACGGCAGTTGCGTGGTAATGATGCGCGTGGAAATGGCAGGGGACGTGCTGCTTCTGACCGGCGCTGCGAGTGCGTCACGTCAACTTGATTATCGACTTCCAATACACCACCCTGACTATCCACCCGCGGTCCCAACTTGAAGTCTTCACCGCGTTACGCATCTACGCGCTATCAGGACGAAGCAGATGGCAGTTCGGGATCACTCTGGGCTTGGGCCTGATCAACCCAGTGATCTGTACGGTAAGAACTGTTACTACTCGTCCACGGAGTTATGTAGTAACCACCAGACTTTGTTGTAGTGTATATTCATCGGATCAACTCCGTTCTTTGTATACCCGGATCCAGATTCCGGGCTTTGCGTATCCTGGACACCACATTTGGGAAGCAGGTGGGTAGTGGCAGATGCCCCTCTGCCCGCTCATCTTCGTAGGCTGACGAATATGGGATTTGAGCGTAGATGCGAGTATTCGGCATTGATTTCGACCCGTCTTAGCTCCTGTTAACTGATCTCTATTGCTCAGTGATGCTCGGTGCACGGGCCTCCGCCGTGGTTTTTGACGGAGTGGTGCTTCTCCTCACTTGGTGGAGCATCAAGCGGGCGTTACGCGAGGGTAGGCGGGCACACAGCGTGAGGCGCTTCCGGTCATTACGCCTGTCTACGGCGAACCTAAGCGCTATACCGCTTGTTGTCATGAAGAACAGTGCGTCTAGGGAAATGTTCTTCGCCGAGTCGCCATGGTGCTCACCTCATGTTGCATCGGCATTGAGCCGCACTATACTTCGGGTGCGTCGTGTAAAGATGGCTACGGTCGCATTCTTGCTGACTGCCGGCTCTCTGACTTGACAGGGTGCTACTCGTGATCAATATATTGGGAATCATAATCGGAATCGGGAATCCCAAAGCACGTCACTATTGTGCTTTCTCCGTCGTGGGCAAAACAAACTGAGACCCACCTCCTCGCTCGTCTGTTAGTCTATGGATGCCGTGTCAACCTGGAGTGCCGTGTACGTGCATGCGACTTGCCTGCGAGTTGCAGCTCACATTAAACTTCCATGACTCGGAGTATTTTTTAGGATGATTTCGATCTCCATCAGTCGGCTCATGCTCGATTTACATCAAGTGAAGAAGAAGGAGGACTCGTGCACTGCGAGTCGGAGTCAGCTTGTGTAGAGCTCAGCCACCTTGTCTTCAGCTGTATGGCGCATGATCGTCTGCTCGCGAGCTGTGTATTCTTGAGAGGCAATTGCGCAGGGTCTGCCACGGTGATCCAACGAATGATATTTATTGCATGAATAACGAAGTTGGCCAAGTACCTGTCCTTAGCGAATGAAATCCCACAAAAAGAAATGACCTTTTTGCTGGGCCGTGGAATTCAGTACTAGTAACTGTAATGCGTTGCCGGCGGGACTCGGTGGTGATCACTGATCGACCCGAAGGCTTGGGATAACGATTTTTGTCGGAACCGAGCAGCTTCGGGGACAACTCGGGGACCGGCGCTTTCGACCCCGCCTGTGAAGCGCGACGACACGGTTGTCGTCGTCCTGCCCGGTTGCTCCCCGGCTCTATGAATGTCCATCCGCTTCAGCCATGCAAAACAAGGCGTAAACCGTGTCGCAGCGCGCTCTGGGCTATTACCGCGATATCACGGGCATGCCAGGATACCGACGGAAGACTGGCATGGAAGCCCAACAGCCGGACACATGGTCTGCACGATGTTGTATATCAATAACGACAGTTGGACGTGTTGTTGACCTGAACGCTGGGAGCTGCAGCGTCTGCCTACTCGTTCGACAGACTCACAATCGCGGCGTTGAGAATGACCACCCCCATCCCCTGCCCACCCTCGTTGCCCTTCTTCGGCCATGTTACCCGGATAGAAAAGGAAGTGCCTGTGCGGTCGTTCGTGCTGCTCGCGAAACAGTATGGCGAAATCTTCGAGCTCCTCCAATTCTGTGAGTTCTTCGTCATTCATGGATGTCTCGGTGGTGACCGCGATGGCCGTGCAGCGCGATCCGTCCTCGTCGTCAGCTCGTACGAACTCATGAACGATGTCTGTGACGACAAACGCTTCATCAAGAACCCTGGTGGCGCCCTAGGGCAAGTGAGGAACGGCGTAGGGGATGGATTGTTCACCGTACGTGTGCTACTTATAGACACAACGCATCGCGTACTCAGACTATGATCTCAGGCAAAACCCGGAGAAGAGAACTGGGAGTTGGCGCGTGAGTCCCTATGATCACAACAGACAGGAATGTCACATCTCACACCAGACTCGCCAGACCGCATCCTCATGCCTGCGTTCGGCACTGCAGCCATTCGGGAGATGTTCGACGACATGTACGACATCGCGTCGCAGCTTGTCCTGAAGTGGGAGCGGTCAGTGTCCATCTCACTTGTCTGCTCGACATCCTCTACGGCTCCTAATAATATACGCAGTTTCGGTCCGAACACGGTTTTGACCCCTGCGGAGGACTTTACGCGGCTCACCTTTGATACCATTACACTGTGCTCGATGTCTTACAGGCAAGCACTATCATGTGCAACTCCACCAGTCCCTGCTGACAGAAATCCAGGTTGAATTCATTCTACAGTGTTGGTCTCCCCTTCTTTTTATCAAACCTGTGGCTGGAAACTGACTGATTCCGCATGTCCGGCCGCACAGGACACGGACCCACCTTTCGTCAAAGCTATGAGCGATTTCCTGATCGAGTCTGGGTCTCGCGCCTTCAGGCCGACACTTGTCACGAACGTGATGGGATACAATAGCAAGTATGAGCAGGACATACAGACTATGGCGGACTTGGCCAACAGAAGTACGTGTGGACTCTCTGAATCCTGCTACGCGCCCACATATCTGAGGCGGTCCGTTGCTGACGATGTCCTCATCGCTCAGTAATTGCGGATCGTAAAGCACACCCGACTGATAAGAACGACCTGTTGAACCGGATGTTGCAAGGCAAGGACCCAAAGACTGGCAAGACACTGTCGGATGATAACATCAAAAACAACGTGAGCCTTCTGTCGTTCCCAGCACGCATACATGCTTATCTCGACTATAGCTACTCACCTTCCTCATCGCCGGTACGCCGCCATTCCGCTTACTTGCTGCTTCTTGCAGACTAACCGTGCGCCTCAGGTCATGAGACTACCTCCGGTCCGTATCGACCTTATCCGCTTCGTCTCCGGCTAACGCGCCCGCAGCGACCCTTTCCTTCTTCACCTACTACGTCCTCAAGAAACCGGAGGTCCTGCGCAAGCTACGCGCAGAGCTGGACGATGTGCTCGGCGACCAGCCGCCCCAGCTCAGCGACTTCAGCAAGCTGCCGTATCTCACTGGTGCGTCCGTGCGGTCTTTGCCTCTCCAAGGCTGATGTATGCATGACTCGCCGCAGCATGCTTGCGCGAGGCCCTTCGTATGGGCCCCGCCGCCCCGATGCGTACCACGGAGGCACACGAAGACACGACGATCGGCGGGGGCAAGTACGCGGTCAAGAAGGGCCAGCCTATCGCCATCCTCACCATGCAGGCGCTCCGGGACCCCAAGGTCTGGGGCGAGGACGTGAGTGCACACTGCCTGCGTCCCGCTCGGCGGCAGGCGGCTGACACCCACCCCGCAGGCGGAGGAGTTCAAGCCAGAGCGGATGATGGACGGCAAATTCGAGGCGCTGCCCGTACGTCCTCCCTGCTCGCTCTGGCTCCATCCCAGCAGCCCTAACGTATACCCCGCGCTCCCCTCCCTCCCAAGCCCAATGCCTGGCAGCCCTTCGGCTTCGGCATGCGCGCGTGCATCGTACGTGCCACCTCACCGCCTCCCCGCCCGCCGCTGACCCCGCGCACCGCACAGGGCCGCGCGTTCGCGTGGCAAGAGATGATGCTCGTCGCCGCGCTCGTCTTTCAGCGCTTCGACGTGACGCTCGACGACCCGTCGTACGAGCTCGTTATCAAGCAGACGCTCACGATCAAGCCGCGCGACTTCCACATCCGCGTCGCGCCCCGCGCGGACCGCGCGCCGCCCCTCCCGCGCCCGTCGACGTTCTCCGCGAAGANGGACCGCGGGGCGGGCGACGCGAGTGCCGGCGGGTTCTTCGAGGTGTTCGATGAGTGGGAGGCGGGCTTGTGGGAGACGCTGGCGAAGGTCCGTTCCGCATTCGGTGTGCGGGGGACGCTGGCGGGCGCTGATGGATTTGCAGGAGTATGGTACGGCCACGGTGGACGCTGAGGCTGGTCTCGTTGGCGGGCTGGAGGTGAAGACGGTGGATCAGGGCACGTTCCGCGCGTCGGTGCTCCGCCAGCCTGATGCTGCCCTCGGCAGGGTTGTCGAGAACGTCCTTTTGACGTCCCCGGATGCCCCAGCGAAGAGACATATCGGTGTGTCCCCTGACCGCGTGTCGTACGTTCTCTGGTTCTGACCATACCTCCAGAGTTCGAGTTGCCTGAGGGTACCTCGTATAGGGCGGGTGACTACCTCGCGATGTGAGTGCCGTCCCCGTTACGCTGCTGGCATACCTCCTTATATGCGGATGTATCACAAGCATCCCGTCGAACCCTCCCCGCGACGTCCACAGGGCGATTGCCCGCTTCGGGCTGTCCCCAGAGCAAGAGGTCGTGCTGCACTCGAGCGGGCCAACCCCGCTCCCGACCAACCGGCCCGTCGCCGTGCAGGCGCTGCTCTCCGGGTACGTTGAGCTCGCGCAGCCCGCTACCTCGCGCGACCTGCGCATCCTACAGGCCGTCCTGGATGCGCCCACTGCGGCCCTGCAGGCCCTCGCCGACAGCTACACCGAGAAGGTGCTCAATGCGCGCCTCAGCGTGCTCGACATCCTCGAGGACCACCCCACGCTCGCGCTGCCCTTCGAAACGTACCTCCAGATGCTCCCCGCGATGCGCGTGCGCCAGTACTCCATCTCGTCCTCGCCGCTCTGGAACCCGGCCCATGCCACGCTCACGGTGAGCGTCGTCGACGCGCCGTCGCGGGCGGGCAGGAAGGACCCGTTCCTCGGTGTTGCGTCGACATTCCTTGCGGGCCTGCGCCCGGGCGACCGCGTGCAGCTCGCGGTGCGAGCGAGTGCGGCGGCGTTCCACCCGCCCGTAGACCCGGCCGTGCCAATGGTGATGTTCGCGGCGGGCTCGGGACTCGCGCCGATGCGCGGGTTCCTGCAGGAGCGGGCGATGCAGAAGCAGGCGGGCAGGGATGTCGCGAAGAGCTTGCTGTTCTTCGGGTGTCGGCGGCCGGGCGAGGACTTCCTGTACGGTGACGCGGAGCTGCGGGAGTGGCAGGAGCTGGGGATCGTGGACGTGCGGGTGGCGTTCTCGAGGGCGTCGGACAAGTCGGAGGGGTGCAAGTATGTGCAGGAGTGCGTCCTTTCCTTCCTTCCACGGTCGTATGAGACGTCGGGTGAGCTGACGCCGCGTGTAGCCGTGCGTGGCTGGATCGCGAGGAGATCAGGAAGGTGTACGAGACCCCGGCGAATGTAAGCCTTTCCCCCTTACCGGCACTCCCGCTTGGCCTGAGACGCGTTCTTGCTACGTAGTATTACACATGCGGCTCCCGCCAGATTGCACAGGGCATCCGGGAGGTGCTGACGAAGATCATCAAGGAGGCGCGCGGCGTGGACGACGCGGCGGCCGACGAGCTGTTCCAGCGCGCCATCCGCGACCGCTACGCCACGGACATCTTCGAGTGATCTCGGGGTCGGATACCCCAGGCATCTCAAGCCTTCACTCAGTACTGGATGAAAACAATAGGCCTAGTCTATTGCACGAATGTTTCTTGGATATAGTTACAGGATAGGTCTCGGGCTAGTACGGGTAGACAGACTAGGATCTGCGTTGGACGATCTCAATTGGATTCAACCTTATATTGCTCAACACTCAGGCTTGCGCACACGACACACGAGCTCGCTTGCCTTGCTCGAGAAGCGTGACTTGACGCGTGACTTAGCCACTCTCCCACTGTATCAATACGAAGGCTTGACGCTAATAGTCAACTGAATTGCCGCTGCCTATCACTGAGGCAGAGTTTGCGGCGGGGTCAATTATGCATCACTGCTACAACATCTACAGCATCACTAGGGTGCTTGACCGATCGCCATATGGTCCATGCATCGCACAATTACAATACAACAACTCGTACATCTATTCGTTTTCGTTGCCGCGCGTCGTAGCAGAGGGGTGAAAAGCAGGGATCCGGAGAGGGGGCGGAGCAATACAGGGACAGCGGCAGCAGCACGGTGCGCCTACTCGCGCATGTTGAGGACGATCCGGCCGACGATTTCGCCCTTCTCGAGGCCCTCGTACGTGTCCAGGAGCGCGTCGAGGCCCTTCGTCTGGTAGTAGCACTTGACCTTCCCGCGCGCGGCGATATCGAGCGCCTCGCGCGCGTCCTGGCGGTTGCCCACGTACGAGCCGTAGATGCTGATGCTCTTCACGACGGTGAAGAAGATGTCCGCGGTGAGCGCCGCGTGCGCGGGGAGGCCGACGACCATGAGGTTGCCGCCGAGGCGCAGGTAGTCGACCGCCTGCGCGTACGCGGACGAGTTCGCCGCGGTCACGACCGCCGCGTGCGGGCCCTGCCCATCCGTCGCCGCGCGGATGTCCGCGACGATGTCCTTCGACTCGCGGAAGTCCACCCACGCCTCCGCGCCGAGCTTCTTCACGAGCTCGCGCTTCTCGGCGCCAGTATCTGCGGGGAAGAAGATCGATCTTGATCAGTGATCGAGGCGAGAGGGGCGGCACCACAGAAGTCGCTCACCGATGGCGAGGACCCGGAGGCCCATCGCGGTGGCGTACTGGACGGCAAGGTGACCGAGTCCTCCGCCGGCACCGGGGATGGCGACCCAGTCGCCGATGTGGGTCTTGGAGTACTTGAGCGCGCGGTAGACGGTGATGCCGGCGCAGAGGATGGAGGCGGCCTCAAAGCTGTCGAGCTGCTCGGGGATGGGGGTAACGTGGCTGACCCAGGACTGGACGTATTGCTGGAAGGTGCCGTCGGTCGTGAAGCCGCTCAGCTGCTGATTCGGGCAGCCTGATCGCAAGCGCAGATAAGATAAGATGAGATTAGCATCTGCGGAGAAGGGGCTGGATGACGTCACACGCACTCTGCTCAAGGCCCTTCCTGCAGAGCTCGCAGTCGAGGCACGAGTACGCGAGCCACTTGATGCCGACGCGGTCGCCGATCTTGACGGGCGAGCCCTGGGTGTGCGCGCCGATGGCGACGACGTGGCCGACACCCTGGAACGCACATGCGATGTCCGTCAGCGGAGGAGATGGCAGCGAGATGGAAAGTCGTGTACCTCGTGCCCGCCAATGAGCGGGAGCTTGGCCTTGAGCGGCCAGTCGCCGTTGCGCGCGTGGAGATCGGTGTGGCAGACACCGGTGCACTCGAGGCGGACGAGGCACTCGCCGGGCTTGAGGTCCTCGGGCTGGCGGACGGGGTGGTTGTCGACGATGTGGAGGGGGGCGGTCGCGCTCTCGACGACGGCCGCCTTCTGGGTCTTGGGGATCTGGAACTGGGGGGAGGTCATGGCAGACGTCGAGCAGGGGCGGGTGGTGGTGGTAGATGCGGTACGAAGGCGAGGCAGGTGCTCGTGATGGAGAAGGAGAGAAGACGAGGAAGTATATATAGCGTTTAGCCTGACAGCGTCGGGTCGGGCGGAGTGCAGAGAGGAGGTGCGAGGAGCCAATGGGCAACGGATGGAGACGGGGCTGGCTGGGGCTGCGTCCGGCGGGCCTGGAATGGCACAGCGCGCTGGGAGCGCGCATTCAGGGGGGAGGCGAGGGCACAAGACCCGCCTCGTAGCGGTACGGAGCATCGTGCGCGAGCGTAGCCTGGTCTTGGAGCGGTCTGGAGCGAGCTGTCCACGCGCGAGTGTCCTTGCTGTCCTGTGAGGGCGGTGACCTGATGGTAGGCTGATATTCCCCTTACGGCCGCTTTTTGTATCGTCGCCCGCCTGCGGCCCTTCTGGCCGCCCTCGCGGTACGCGCCAGGCTAACCAGATATCGCGGCGGGGGCGGCGGAGGCAGCCATCAGCCAGCGTGGTGCGAGAGCGATCCAGCCGCGACCCGACGCCGACGCCACTGCCCAGCCACCTCTGGCCCATATCAGGCAATTCACGTGCACCCCATGCGTCAGCGCCTCCTCCGCGTCGCCTTCCTATTTCGCCCGCTCACAGTCTCGTACGCCCCCTCGCCAGGCTGCCCGCCTGTCCGATGCTAGGTAGCCAGCATCTCGGATGTGACGGAGCACCGCAGCGTGCGTTGTAACTTCTAGTCCCCCGGCCGCCTGCCCCTGACAGCGCAGTACTAGAGGGTCTGATTGCGCCAAACAGCGCTAGCCGTAAGCACTTTTGCGTCGGTCTGTCACTGCGTCACTGTCAAATGCATACGTTTGTGTGATAAGCGCATCACAAGTACTGTCTTATCCGTCATCTCAAGGTCGCTTCCGATCACTGGCGCAGCTTGCGGTTCGTTCGTGTTTCTCCTCCCGCACTCTCTGTCAATGCGATCCTTACTGCACACAATTTCAGGTTGACTATACCGATTCCCGCCTTCCGCCTCAGCTCTAGCACGCCAGTCAAAGGCAGCATGTGCAGCTGAGCAAGAGCGCCACGGCGGGGTGAAGCATTGACCCTTCGAAAACGCCTCACTCGCCCACCCCATCGATCGGTTCCCCTCCCGAACTCCAGATTCCGCTTCTTCCCTCTCACCCCCTCGTGCAATTCGCAATTCCTGCAAGCTTCGCCGCGTCCGCCCGCGCTGCCCGTCACCACCGTGCGTGCTTCTCGCCACGCCGCCGGCTCCCTCGCCCCCTTTCCGTGCTCCCCGTCCGGCGGCGCTGCCACACAAGATGCTTGTCCCCGGGGAAGCACGGTCTGCTGACAGCCTCTGCCTTCGCGGACGCGGGGCGCAGGCTCCTTGGCGCGGGGTAAGGTCCCATAGGCGTACACTCCCTCGTCACGCTGCTTTGTGTGCTCGCCCGGCGGGACACCGCGCTGCGCGGTCGTGGGGGATCGCCCGGCTCACGGGGCTCGCCGCAGCCCTCCCCTCCCCGGTCGTTCGTGTGTGCGCGTCGGACCGCACGCGGAGGGGCCAATGGCGTCGTATGTACGAGGGCGCCCGCTATCGAGCTGCGTGCGCCACATCCCCGGCTGCGTGATGTGTATGATGGGCACTCCGTTCTGCTGACAATGACTCATCGATGCGCCAGCGGGACGGTGCGGACGAATGATCTACGGGGCCTCATCTATGTCAGTAGCCAAGCCTGAGCTAGCCTCCCGAATATCGCAGGTGCGTCCGGTCCGAAGCAATACACCGATTACATGACACGATGACGTGCCATGTGCATGGTCCTCCTCCAGACTCCGAGGACACTCCTTAAGCTTGCGACAGAGCAAGGAGTCTGCCTGGTCGAAACTCGCTCGTGAGAATCTACAGCCTGTCCTCCTGCCCTCATAAGATATGCGATCGAGGTGGTCGTCCATTGCGGCACTATATAGGCCTTCGCGCATTCAAGAGATTGAAGGTACAACGCATCAGCATACGTCTGCGTCTGTGCATACTATGTGGAGGCACCTTTCCAGACTTGTGCAAGATGCCATTTCACGGTCTATCGTCGACGACAGTAGCCGCAGAGAAAAGAACCCACTATACTGCTATGGTGCCAGCACCCCAAGTCGAGGTTCTGTCAGACATCAGTACTAGCAGTCATACCTCTCTGTAGGAAGCACCCTCGCCTTTTGAGCGAATTCAATTGAATTCACCTACATTTTCGTGCACTATCAGTGGTATGCCATGTTATAGAGGCTGAGCACCACTGAGTATGAGGCATTGACCGGGATCCGTTCAACAGGCACGAAAGCATGCGGCGAACGACCCCGCGCCCCGCTGATCTATGACCCCGCTCTCCAAAGCCGCAGTGTTAGTATATCGCTCTAGCGACAGATGGCCCGACAACAAACCTAGTCTTATAGATCCCACTGGTCCGACTCCCCGGGCAAGCTGTCATGTATCATTGCAACGCTTACGGTATTCCAATATCTGCCACATCTATGTCATCGCTCCCCTCAATTTCGTCGTCCATGTCAGACGAGCTCGAGTGCGTCAGGTCTTCCCCAGGCCCGCCCGCAGGTGATGAGCCATAGAACATCATTGTAGTCAATGCATGCGAGATATATGTCCCGCCAGCGGGGTCGGCCGTGCTCGATTGTCGAAGGTCCAGCATCAGGCGACTGAGCAAGATGGAGGTCATCCTGCAGAACAGACAGAGTGATCAGAGACAGCGGGGAAACTTCATCAAGAAGGGCGATCGTACACTGCACTCCATGTCGAGATCGAGTCGAGGAGCTAGTGACGAGATGAGCATGTCGACAGGTATAGGCTAAGGCAGTTACTTGCGTTCCGGTGACTCAGGCCGATAGCGATGCCCAAACTATTGATCGCGAGCAGGAATCTATGAGGCATCTTCAGCAGAGCGATATCGCTGTACAAGGCTCGACGGACCCAAAATATATAGCAGCTGAGACCAACAACGATAGAGGGGTCAGCAAAGATAGAGCAACTTCGTCATGAGGGGTCATACGCACTGTCTCTCAGGAGGACGAGCGACATCGCCCCGTACCTTGTCGACGAGCCTGAGGAGTAGCTCGCTTCACCCGGGTCTCCATGGTTGTTCGCGCGAGTTACGCGCGTGATGCCCTTCCATGTAAGGACCAACGCGACAGCATCGAAGACCACGCTGGACCCTCGCGCGCACATCATCCCTTTTCATCTACGGTCAGCCAAAGAGCGGACACACGGGCAACGCACGCGCGCACCACTGCGTACAAAGATATACCGTTCGTCAGCATGGGGTGCCGTGCGAGAGCAAACGAGATCGGACGTACATATCTCCTAGGAGCTTCGTGTCGACGTCGCACCTTTGGTAGTGCGGCGTGATGTGCGCGAGATAGGGCGTGGAGAGCACGAATGTATACTGCGACAGTCGGATCATGGAATGATCAGAATGCGCAGATCCTCCGCAGCTCAAATCGACGCACAGTAGACATCACCGGGTTGATGAGGCCCAGGACGAGCATCCACGCTAGCTTCCAGTTGCTGCGTGCAGAGAGGGCGTATATGCGCAGGGCGGTGAAAACTTAGCAAAGACGTTTCAGCAATGGAGTTGGGGGCGGGTCGAGCGCACGTACTTGTTGAAGCTGCTAAGACAAGCACGTCCCCTACCATTTGGAGGCGCGTCATCACTGTGCAGCTATCGAGACGGCCCGGGGCAGCCGTTCAGCTCAGAGTCTTCGGCAGTGCATAATCGACACTCACGTCTGCAAGTGGGGTAACGACCGATTCCGTAAGCGCAATACCCCGGGAAACAAGCGGGCAACAGATGGGGTGACGAATTGCTTACCAGTTGCGTCTGCCAGGTTCCCCAGGAGAGATACCCGAAGACAACCATTATGATGTTCAGTAGCGTGGGATACCGCAGGGTGAAGAAGAGGAGGGATACAGCAGAGGGTTTGAGCTTCCACATAAACTTGAGTTCGCGCGTGAACGTGAGACAGAAGTCGTAGCAGCAAAGCGCTGTAACGTTGCAACTTCGTTCGATATCACCCAGGAGGAGGTTGAAGTATAAACATCTGGTTACTGACCTTGTGCCGAGACAGTCAAGCAGTTCTCGAAGAACCTAGAGGGCACAGATGATACACATGAGCATGAACGGTAGGCGGAGGAGCAAAAGGCTCACTCTTGTGAAATAGTCGCCGCGGCGGAACTCGACATGGTCGCGAATACTAGATAGACCTACAACTATGAGGTGACCAACCCAACGGGAAGAAGGGAGAATGAATCTACGGAATATATACCCCGACAGCTTGTACTTTAGCATACGGCGCACATGGAGCCCGTGTTCGCATCCCTGACGTTTCCGGATACAACGGCAAGTCCTGTCACACAGACACGAGACATGATCACGGCTTGCCGATCTGGTGCATACTTCCCGCCGGCTTCCCTGATTATTGACCGGATTGGGGGCAGGAGATGCTTTTCCTGCCTTCATTGCCGCTGCGAATCTCTCAAAGCAGCAGGGTGCTGTGCAGGGTTGTGTGGGGATCTCGGTGCCTGTGCCTCTGACTGGGCGGAAACGCCAGTGCGGTGTGCTTCCGATGGCAATGAAGCGAAAAGTGGCTGATGTTCTGTGGCGGTAGATATCAGCTTTCAGCTCCTTGTACAGTCTACCCCGGATTAGGAATGATACGGACAGATTATGTGTAGTAGGGTCCCGCTTTTGGTGGGCCCAGATTCGCGAAGCTTGCGTATCCACTGAGGCTGAAAGGACGTTGACGTAGCAGACCATACAGGATTCTCAGCGCAGCGCCACGGGGGGCAAGACGACGCCGACGCGGAACCTGGCCAGATGGGCATACTGAATCTGCTAGAGGCTATCTGCAGGCGGGGGACCCGACATGGCATCTCCAGTGCTCGTAGTGCTCGCCAGGACGGTCCAGGCGCCATCTAACGGAGCCAGGCATGATGATAATATGGCGCAAATGGACGTTCGACGCATCCGAAGGTTATCGGACAGGTGAGTGAGTCTGCAACGAGGAGAACATGTGGCCGCCGCTGGTGTAAGAGCCCGGCTAGCATCTCTAGCCATTTCACTTCGCAAACGCTGCCCTGTCAGAGTCTAGACATAATAGAAGTCTATATGTACGCACAGTCATCGCGATGATTTGCTGCTGCTGCCAAAACCATCGCAACCGGGAAGTTGTGTGCCCTGCAATCGCAGTTGCGGAGGGTCCAATCATCTGAATTAGAGTCGACTATCTTGTTGAGTGCGGGTAGCTGCCTCGACCTTGTCCTCCATGGGCACACGCCGGAGTAGGCGCCCGACAAACACATGGCGCTCCAGCTTATCCCAACTGTCCATGAATGAGGGTTTTACTCAGACCATAGCTTGGTGCATGGGCGGCCGAAAGCGTCGCACAGAAAATGCTGCTGTGTGACACGTTCTTGGTGCGACGGCCGGCTCCTCGAAGAGAACGCATGTGTGTCAGAATCGGTGTACTCCTGCCCAGATAGTTTGACGATTATGATTCATGTGCTGCGTATGGAACACACAGCGGTGAAGCGTATGTTATCAAACAGCGACACTCACTAAACTCGGTGACTGATGCAGCATGAACATCGCAGACACTGGGTATCCCTTTCTAGGTGGCAACGTCCCTGTTTCTGCATATGTGCAAATGAAACCCCATTGCTTCAAGGCCAAGGATCGTTCTGTACCATAGAATTATGTACCGGCAGCAGCTAGCTGTACTGGTCTGTCCGATCTCGAATGAAGGCAACTACCAAGATTAGTGCCTCAAAACGATGAGATGCGGTCTTCAATTTCCTCAATACTTGATACAGGACTTCCGAGCGACAGTACTCACAACGTCTGACGTCGCCGCCCGTCCTCTCTCGACATCGCCCCCGTGCATGTATTCAATGATTCTTGCACTAGTCAGATGGCACGCCCATCGTCCACTGAAGCAGCAGTCGGAGGACCAGACACCTTCGAGCGCACAGGATGCCAAACTTGACCAGTGTGATAGATATGCGTGAGTACAGTCGTGGACATGGAGTTGATCCAGCCTGTGCGCTTGACGACGGAATAACGGAGTGACAGGCCTACCTGACCTGACAGGGTGTCACCGAGGATACTCCCCAATCCAGACATCGCGCTCCAGACTAAGCACGCTGGCGGGAACCGCGCTCCACGACGCGTCACTCTCAACCTGGACCTGGTGAACTGGCGTCGAATACTTGAGCGCAACATACGTGAACGGGGGCTGACCTTCCACCTTACTCAACACATATAGACTCACCACTCCACGATGACAACTGGACGCCTCGCCCATGTCAGAGACATCGATTTTGACACCATTCCAATGTCATCAACAGGCACTGGCTGGTGTGTTCGCAGGTCGTCGGCGCGTACCTCTGACGGACCCATCCTCCAGGGCTCGATAGATGGACGTGACGCGCGGTTTTACTTGGCCTGTGACCATCATAGCGGGGCCGGCGGAATGGATCGTTCGGAGGCTCGCAGCTAGCGGCGGGCATTCAGCAAGGTAATAAACTGGGGCCTCAGGCCTCGGGGCTCGCGAGAGCAAAGCCTTGCAGCCAAGTGAGACTGCACGAGACGAGGGGGAAAAGAAGAAGGGGATCAGACGATAAGCGAAGGAGCGAGCGGTAGGGTTCTTGGTGGCTGCGGTGACGAAACGGAGGGTGTCCCCACATGGGCCCCAGGGCCCCCAGCCTCAGCCACCCAGCATCGCCCGCTGCCGAGCACCCCGTTCTCCCATCAGCACACTCGCTCGACCGACCAGCCAGCCTCCGCATAACCT
>MPVS01000747.1:0-13851 GCA_001931775.1 Fomitopsis pinicola | reverse complement strand
CTCGGGCGGGTTCATCCTCGGCTCGAAGGCGGCTTGTAGCTCATTCGCAGTCACGAGAGCAGGGCGTAGGCGAGAGGAGGTCAGCTCCTTGTACGTTTTCCAGAATTGTCCTGTTGGTTGTCCTGGGGTGAGAAGCTCACGGACGTACTTGTTTCGCAGGCGTCGGAGATTCGCCGCCTCAGCAGAGACGTCACCATCGTCGGCACCATCCAGCAGGATCTCCGTGACATCGTCTGGCGGTGGCGGAATCCGGGTTGCAGGAAGTGTTGTGAAGACCTTCAGGTGAGTGCCATTTCGGTGCGAGGGGCCCGACGCTGTAAGCCAGTCCGTAGGGAGCTGTCGCATAAACTGTTGTTGGGCAGTGCGCTGCTCCGCGCCCTCTCGCGCGAGTCTATCTGCCTCCTCATTGTGGGCGTTCAATCCCTGCGTGACCTTTGACCCATGCGAAGGACACTGCTGCCGGCCGGATCCGTAACACATCCACGATGTTCTGGAGCATGTCCGCGTTTGCACATGTCCATCCGAGAGCTGCGTTCTTCGGTGCCCAATGGCAAATGGAACGTATGGCATACTCAGAGTCGGTGTGTATGGGCGGTACAGCTGCTGTCGGGATCCAAGTGGCGGCGGTGTCTCGTCACTGCACCGCGGCACACATCTGGATCTGTGGCTACCCACGGCCCGCCCGAGCCGTGTGCAATGCTGCGCCTACGGTTGCCCGCTAGTCCGAGGTTAACCGCCGCGCGCCACCGGCCTCCGCCACACTGCGTCCGGCGACGACCTCCATATTGCACAGGCTCTGACTCGCTCGAACATCATTATGACAGCCTGAAAACCTCTCTGAAGTGCTCTCCGGGCCAACCAAAACCTGCCAAAGCTGTTTGAAGGGCTGTTGGGTACACAAATGCACGATCGCTGAAGCGCTGAAGCGCGGAGGTGGCAAGCGCCCACGCCAGCTGGCAGTGCCAATATTTTCGCAAGGCCGGAGCATTGAAATATTGAAGTATTGGGTACACACTGCGTGTTTATTGCATGTCAATAGGGACGGCTGTATACTGCGGGGAAGATATATATTTCGACTGATTGACTAAACAAATGCACATCCAGTGACACAACTCCTAGCTAAGTAAGTAGCTCTTGTTGATGCTGGTAGTGTGAGAGGATGATTCTGGCCGCGCTCGCCGATGCTGGTAGTGGTTGCATAGGTCTTGTAGCTTTACTAAGTGCGTAGGAGAGGGACTCAGGGAGTGGTGACGGCCAAGTCCAGCTGCGCAGTTACATTAATACATACTGGACGCACAAAGTACACCAAGGCTGAGGCAGGCAACTTAGCTTTCAGTTTTACTCTTGCATACCCTCGCACCCATCTCTTCCTCCGCTCCGCTAAGCATCCCGAATGCCTTTCCCGTTCTAATATCTCCTCGTATGTCGGCACTGCCAGCTGGTATGGGCGCTTGCGACCTCCGGATTTCAACGTCGATTGGTCGTACGTCTGTGTGTCTCCACGGCCTTGCAGAGAGCTTTGGCAGCTCGTACATAGCTTTAGGAGTACAATATTGAGGTTTTCAGGTCGCCAGAATGGTGCATGAGCGAGCAAGAGCATAGTTATTTTAGAGGTCTTCGTTGGGCGCGATGTGGCGGAAGCCGGTGGCGCGAGGCGTTTAACCTCGGACTAGCGGGCAACCGTACTGCGCCACAGCGCTTTGCTCCTCTGCCCAACTCGAACCTCGTCCATATGGCACCCTTCTAATGCGCAACTATGGAGTTTCTACTTCAGGTGCTGTGTTGAATACAAAAATTGCCCCCAGATTTGTGCCTGCCGAAGTCCCCATCTCTCACCATTCGGAGGCGATGCTACACGTGGGTGGCGGCCATATGTTCGTAAAAGGTGTTCTTGCATCTCCGCGTTCGAATTCCGGCACCGCTGCCACTCACAGCACTGCGAATAACCCACCATAGCGCCTCGTGCTTCGTCACATTCGGCCGTGTTCTCTGCTGAGGACTCCAGCGCATACTCTGGCCACTACATATCTTACAAGTCCTCGGATATGAAGTATGGCACACACTCCTTTAGAAAGAACGAAACCGGTGGCACTCCATACTGGCAACTGCTTGAAACGAACGAAGTGAACAGACTGCCGTGGGCGAAGGAAATTGAAAGCAGGATCAACCTGTTCAACGAACCTGTCGAAGAGTTTCTCGATGTCTTCGTACCCGGACCCGGGCCCTCAAAGCAGCTTACTAAGAAGAGCCTGATGGATGCCTTCAAGACAGTGGGGTTCGAAGACAAGCAGGGTGAAGAGTGCCCCAAACTGGTGCGTCGTGTTTGTGTAGACCACGGATAGCAACGTCTCAAGGTCTCAAATCTAGATCAGAGGACTGAGGAATCTTGTGCAAGACTTCGAGGCCGATGCAAAACCTGCCTTCGCTGAAGGAGGCCGGTGCCGGCTCCCATTTCCATTCGAGGCCTGGGAGCAGGACCACCACTGCGCCGTGTCCGGTATTATCATGTCGCTTCCTGGCAACAGCGACACCGATTGGGCACGTGTATGGCCGGGAATATCGACCGTCTTCGAGGTCAGGCCGGACGGATTGGAGGACCCAGTGGACGAGGATAGTGCAACGATCAGGACGAAAGCGCTGCCCACGTATGGGTTGATACAGGTTGTCAAGAGCGCGCGAAACCTGCTGCACACGCACCGACTGCTGTACGCGTACGTTGTTGGTATCTACGGCGACAAGGCTCGTATTTACCGCTTCGACCATGTGGCCGGCGTCGTATCGAAGGTGGTTGACCTCAAGAAGGACCCGTATCCGCTATACGACTTTCTATGGCGGTTCTGCCACTACGAGCATGGCAGTCAGCACGCCTCGGCTTCTCCACAGGCCGTGACCCCTTCTCCTGCCGAGACCACTGGCAGCACATGGCCTTCGACTCGGTCGATGCTTCAGCCTATTCTAGCCGTTGAACAGCGACGCACTGCGGAGCCCGGAATCTTCTTGGGCATGGACCCAACAATCGGTGCCGCCTCCGATACGGATTGTAATACGGTCGACGATCTGCTACAGACGTCAAGTCCCCCGCAGAAGCCTCTCACGAAGGACGAGAGGAAGGCGTGCCGGTGGGTATCCCTCGTGACGAAGTACAATCCCGATGGGTCGGCGAAGACTACGAAGCGGTATATTATCTACCGGGTTCGCTTTCTCACTCCGAGGTTGTTCTCCCGTGCGACGAGAGTCTCAGATGCCTACGAGGCGGAGACGTGGGAGCGATGGGCCATCAAGGACGCCTGGAGGCAACTCGCGCGAGAGAGGGAGGACGTGCTTTACGATCAACTGCGTGCTGCGCTGCGGCAGCGCAACAACCTGGAGAAGCTGGTGGAGGAGTGCAAGAAATTCGGCTTGCCATGCGACGACTCAGGCATCCGCAGCGACGGTCCTACGCCCTCTACCGCCGCCGACAAGGAGTCGGAAGACGAAGTGAACGACGAGGGTGCACCTACCCATGCGGGCGACCTCGCAACGGTGAGCGAGAGTCCTATGTACGGGCTTCCTGACGTCGAAGCGGGCGATGACTTAAGTGCACGCGAAGCTCGCAAGCTCCTCGATATGAAGTGCAACGACACGTGTTCCTCGTCTCCTAGCGAAGCAGATTTGAACTCCCTCGCTCTGGGTGAGGCGAACCGCACTCCGGGTTACGACGTCTACCACCGTACGGTCTGCACGTGGTTACGTGACAACAGCTGGGAGGAGACAAAGTTCAATGACCGGAGCCACATGTGGCTGGTGATGAAGACTGTTGGCCGGCCTCTGTCGTCCTTCAAGTCCACCAGGAAGATGGTGACTGCAATTTGCGATGCGATAATTGGTGCGTAGCCTATTCACTGGCATTCATTCTGTCGTGACACTTACCCGACACATCTTCCAGGGCACAAGCTGGCCCTCATTGCCGGACTCATCCATCGTGATCTCCGCGACGGGGACGTCATGATCCACGATGGTGGTATGTTCAGCGGTTTCATGCTCGACCTCGACTACGCCTTCGACTGGATGGAGGCACTCGAGCGAGCTGGCCTGCCTGCCGACAAGGAGGCGTGGGCGGCGTATGTGGAGAAATACAACGACAGCATGGGCGACTTGCAGCGATCAGAATGTACTTTGGACGACATATCTACATTAGTCGCGGAGACCAGTGGTAGTGTGGACCACGTGGAGATTTGGGCGGAGAGTGTGAAGATTAAGGAGCGGACGGTGTGTTCTATTCCCTCGCCAACATTCTACGTGGCTGACTTCGTTCATCACTGTGAAGGGGACTCTATTCTTCATGGCCGCTCAGGTATTGGGGACGTTCACTCTTCAAGACGTTCGTCATGACCTAGAGTCAGCCATGTGGCTCTTGTTGTGTATGGTGCTACGTCATACTCTGCAAGTCCATGTCAAGACCAAGAAGGATTGCGATCGCTATGCCTTGTACCTCGAGCACTTCAGCGCGACTACTGCAAAGGAGAGTTATATAAACAAGACGTTCTACCTGACCAAGCCCCTGCAGTGGGAGGTGAAGGATAACCAACCTCTCACGAAGCTTATCCACAATCTCTGGGACTTAGCCTACGAGCAGAACCCATCTCGAGGCGAATCAACTCCCTTGACGTACGAGAGCGTCGTCACTGCTTTCAACCGGGCCCTAGCCTTGTCGGACTGGCCAGAGAACGACGTCGCCTTGCCATTCACACGTCCTAGCACTGGCAACAGCTCGGCCTCGGGCCTTCCTCACGGTGGTAACAGCCCGGGCCCAGGCTCCCAAGGCACGAAACACCCCAGGCAGAACGAGGGCGAGGGCAAGGATGGCGAGCTGGCCGACGAAGGAGAGCAGCCTCCAGCCAAGAGGTCCATGTTCGGCCGCCCTAGCCCGCTTCGGAACGAGGTTTGCGCCAACCCACCTGTTGAACGTTGAGGCCTCCAACAACGATGACGTGTTGAACTGATCCATACTTACCTGTACGACTCGTTTATCCCTCTTGTTCTCTTGTCCATGGCCCGCTCTTTATATTGCACGCGTGTACTTATATGATGAATTCTGACATCGCCTGAATTCGTGTCTCCGTAGTGACTCCCAACCCACCCCACTCCGTCCTTCGTTGCACTGCATTATTCTTTGTCATCGGACGCTAACTAGGGCCCTTTGTGATCTATCAATGTCATATCTAACCCCTTGCCACTAAACTGCTACTCGTCGATGTTGAATGAACAGGCTTCCGTGTCAACCGCCAGTACTATTCCAGTGTAGTGAACCCCTTATCGGGTACGTAGGACCAGGTGACATCTTGATTTCGGTCAGAGGGTGCAGCCTCAGACTAATGGACACTCTGCCTGTTCCGCCCCCTTAGGACACCTGACATTCAAGTTGCCGCGATACTCTATCATTGGAAATGCATCGCTTCAAAGGCTTGATGGCGAGCCACCATCACGTGTTTCGGACGCGTCTGTGGCTGCCACCGCTGTGGCTGCAGCGACAGCGCTCCGTTCCTCCGCCCAACTCGAACATCGTCCACGCGGCATCCGCCCTCCCGGGACATCCCGCGCATCTGAGCCATTGTCCTTTCGCCTCAATAGGCGAACCCACCCGGACTCTCTGTACGACTTTCTCTGGAGGTTCTGCTACTCAGGCTATGAGCATGGTGATCAGGCGGCCTTGACTCGCCCTCCTATTGTCACGGACCCCCCTCCGGCTGCGAACGGGCCCCCTCCGGCCGCGAATACCCCACCCGTCGCAAATCCCTCGCCCGCGGCTGTGAACTCTCAACCGGCTGTGAGCCCCATCGGTCGTGAACAACGGTTTCAACTTCAACTTCAACAACTCTCCCGCCGCGATCCCTCCTCCCGCCGCGACCCCTCCTCCCGCCGCGACCACTCACCAAGTTGATGCCACTGAGCACCGTCAGACTCGGTCCATGACTGAATCTGCTCGCCGCGACCCCAGGATCGGCTGCTTTCTTGGCATGGACCCGACCGTCGCTATCGCGTCCAAAGCCGACTGTGATAAGGTAGACGAGCGGCTGAAGGAGTCGGATCCCCCGCAGCAGCCTCTCACCAAGGAAGAGAGGGATGCGTGTCGGTGGGTATCCATTGTGACGGAGCACGATGCGGATGGCTCTGCGAAGAAGGTCAAACGGTATATTCTATACCGGATCCGGTTCCTCAATCCGAGGCTGGTCTCTCGCGCAACGACGGTCCGGGACGCGTACGACGGAGAGACGTGGGAGCGCCGGACCATCAAGGATGCCTGGCGGCAGCTGGCGCGAGACCGGGAGGACGTATTCTACAGTCGGCTACGTGAAAGGCTGCGGGGGAGAGATGATCCGGAGCAGCTGGTCGAGGAGTGCAAGAACTATGGTTCGGCGCGCAGCGAGGCTCCCGCATCCGATGGCGACGACTCCAGGAGTGACGCTCCCCCGCCTTCCACGACGGCGGGCAACGAGTCTGAGCACGAGCTGAACGACGAAGGAGACCCCGTTCTTGCGGGCGAACTCCCAGCAGTCAACGACAGGCCGCTGTACGGGCTTCCGGACGTCGAGGTGGGCGACGACCCCGGTGCGCGCGAAGCTTGCAAGCTGTTCTCGAACCGCAACGCGAACGCCTCATCTCCTAGCGAGGCGCAATTGAATTCCCTCGCTCTGGGTGAGCAAGACCGCCCTCCCGTCTACGAAGTCTATCACCGTACGATCTGTGCCTGGTTGCGGAAGGACAGGGAAAACGCGAAGTTCAATGAGCGGAGCCACATGCGAGTGATGATGGAGACCGTGGGCCGACCTCTGTCGTCCTTCAAGTCCACGAAGGCGATGGTGACAGCCATTCGCGATGCGATAATCGGTGCGTAGCTCATTTACTGACATTCATTCGGTCGCGATATTTATCCGACACATCTTGCAGGGCACAAGCTGGCGTACGTCGCCGGACTTATCCATTGCAATCTCAGCAACGGGAATGTCATGATCCATGATGGTGATATGTTCAGCAGTTTCTTGCTCGACCTCGATTACGCCTTCGACTGGATGGAGGCGCTCGAACTAGCCGGCCTGCCTGTCAACCGGGCGGCGTGGACGGCGTATGTGCAGAAATACAACGACAGCGTGGGCGACTTGCAGCGGTCTGAATGTACTCTTGACGATATTTTAGCCTAGTCGCGGAGACTAGTGGTAGTGGGAACCAGGTGGAAAGTTGGGCGGAGAGAATGAAGATCAAGGAGCGAACGGTGTGTTCTGTTCCCTTGTCAACATTCTACGTGGCTGACTTGGTTCATCACTATGAAGGGGACTCTATTCTTCATGGCCGCTCAGGTATTGGGAACATTCACTCTTCATGACGTTCGTCATGACCTAGAGTCAGCCATGTGGCTCCTGTTGTGTATGGTGCTCCGTCATACTCTGCAAGTCCATGTCAAGACCAAGAAGAATCCAGATCGCTATGCCTTGTACCTCGAGCACTTCAGCGCGAATACTGCAAAGGAGAGTTATATAAACAAGACGTTCTACCTGAACAAGCCCATGCAGTGGGGGGTGAAGGACAATGAACCTCTCACGAAGCTCGTCGTCGATCTCCGAGCGTTACTCGTCATGCAGAACCGTCCTCCGGAGTGGGGGCCACCAATTCCCTTGACGTACGAGAGCCTCCTAACCACTTTCAACCGGGCCCTCGCTTCGCCGGACTGGCCAGCGAACGACGCCGCATCGCCCTTCACACTTTCTGGCACTGGCAACAGCTCGGGATCAGGCTTTCTTGGCGATGGCAACAGCTCGGGCTCAGGCTCCCAGGGCACGAAACACCCCAGGCTGGACGAGGACGAGAGCAAGGACAGCGATCCTGACGACGAGGGAGAGCAGCTTCCAGCCAAGAGGCTCAAGTTCGAACCTAGCTAGTCTCATACGAAGACCCTCCGCGCGGCGCTAGCGCGGAGGGGTTTGTGTCGAACCTACGAGGTTGGCGCCAACCCGTCTGTTAAGGCCTCGGACACTGATGACATATTTAACTGATCCATACCTGTACGTCTCGGATTTCCCTCTCTTTCTCTTCTCCATGGCCCGGCGCTCTATCTATTTCACGCGTGTACTTCTAACGTAGATTCTGAGATTACCTGAATGTCGTGTCTATGTACTCCCAACCCCTCCCCACTCCGTACTTCCTTACTCTGTGTCTTATCTATTGGACACTGCCTGTAGTCTGTACGATATGATTAACGAATGGCATATCTAATCCTTTTTCTCTGCTCTGCTACTGGTCAACGTTGAGCAAACGGACAGCGCACCGCGCCGGTACGTACCACCAGCGCCGCAACGCCTATGTGTAGTGGTCATCAGTACGTACGTAGGACCAGGCGGTGCATCGTGCTGCTTCCGGTCAGAATGTGCAGCTTCAGACTAGTACACTCTCGGCCTTACTCGCCTCTTGGGACACCTGCCAGTCTCGCTGCGGCAATTCTCCATTGAAAATGCTTGCGCTCTTGCGTGTCGTAGTCGAACTATGGCTCCACCCCAGCGGATAACTGTCGATCGAGTCTGCAACGTTGATAGTACATCGCTAATGAATATGCCCAGTTTTCGTCTTACCTTACATCCAGTCGAACCGCCGCATGCCCTCGTTCTCCCGTACATTCGCCGCATAGTTGCTCCGTACGCCCACCTTCCAGCCCGACGCCTTGAACGTGGACGTAGTGGACTACAGCTTGAGCGTGGGCTCCTGCTCAATCACGCGTCCTCGGACCAGCCCTTGCGCGGGATTGCCGCCGCCATCTCGATGAGGCGAAGGCGGAGGAGGTTGGCGCGTCTGTAGAGAAGGCCATCTCTGTAGCGATGCTCTCGCGGCACACATCAAGCGCTACGCCGTGCCGACGTGTGTAGGAAGCACGAGAGGTGTTGTTACGTCTCGCTATTGAATGTCCAGCTCGGGAAGTGCGTCTTCACACGCGTGGAACCTTCCTCTTTCCACGAAGATGAGCGCGCTACTAGTCAAGTGTGGAACATACCTCATGCGTATACTTAGTTGCACTGGTTGCACGTCTGCTCGTCGGGCTCGTCCTGCAGATCACGTGTGTCGCTGGAGGATGCCAGACGGGAAGATGGGACACTTTGACGAAGTCCATTGCTGCGCAAACGACGGCATAGTCCAGACAGCGAAAACAGTCGGCCGCAAAGAAGCCGTCCTTCGGATGAGGTTTGCTCACGGTCTCTCGCGACGAAATTGAAGCCGTAGATTGAAATGTCGCGCATGGGCATGGCGGAGCGATGTGCCATGATTGTAAGAGGCTGATGGCTGCACACCTCGGCAAGTGCTGAGAAGACGGGGGTCGATGGTGAGCTATATACGCCTCGTGAGCGTCGAAGGGCAGGGAGATGTTCCCGAAGTTGAGACATAGCATGAATGCGCATGCACCAGTTCACGGTCCAGCACTTGTACAATACAATAGCCTGCATGCCGCCACATCATCGAATGACTCACAAGGTTCCACCGGAATGTCCCAAGTGGTAAATTCAGCGGGTGTGGGGCTGCGACAAGTAGACGCTCAGACGCGTCATATGGAGTTCCTTTGACGGCAGCAGCAACCAGGCTCTGGTGGTGCTGTCGTCGTCTTGTCTTTGCCAGCTGGCGGGTTCCGGGAGACTTTCAAGTTGCCTTCTTCCTATCTTAAGTATCGCTGATGGTCTACTCAGTTGAAGGGAACCGTGGACGGTGCTCTATAGCTTTGATTATGACTCTACTCACTGACATAGATTCTGCCTGCCCGGAATAGCATAGCAGTCAAGGCATGCATGACTCGACTCGATAATGCGAGGGAAGCGTCGTTCGTCTTCAGCCTCTGCCCGCGAAGACCCTTGTACGAGCGAGTCGTCTTCTGGCTGCCCCTACTACTGGTTGCAGGTAGCTGAGGGCCGTTTCCTTCCCGTTCGGTCAGGCGCGGCGCCAGTGGTCACGACAGTCGGACATAGTACCGGTCTGTCTGCTTGGAGCGAAGCAATATTGAGAGCGGCGGGACGAGGTGTACAGCCACGAGTAGGAATCAAGACAAACCTGAGGTCGGACGTCTCTTTCCAGGACTAGGTCAGCAATATCAGCACATCCGACAGCGCAGAAAGCGAGAGTATTAGAGATGGTAGAGTCTCATTCGAGTCTGGCACACATCTAGATCTAGATCTGTGGCTACCCACCGCCGGTTTTGCGCCACAGCGCTTCGCTCCTCCCAAGTCGAACCTCGTCCACGCATCTGCTCTTCCAGTGCTCCAGCTATGAGTTGTAAGTCAGATCCAAAAACATCTGCATTGAGATCTTGGCTCGCCGAAGTCGCTCCGAGCTGACTGAGTCTGTCTTTCTCTCACCATCCAAGTTCGAATTTACTAAGCTTGAGGCAACCGTGTCGCTGCACGTTGGTGGCTGCTTTGTCTTTATAAAAAACAGTGATTTCATTTCCGCGTTCAAATCATGGTATCGCCGCCACCCAACTGCGGAAAAGCCGCCATGTCGTCTCGAGCCACCACGTCTTTGTCACAGTCACCCGTGTCTTCCGCTAAGAGCGCATACTCTTGCCACTGCACCTCTTCTACGTCCTCAGATATGACCTACGGTACCCATTCCTTGAAAAGGGAGGAAGCCGGGCTGAACACGAACGAGGGGGACAGGTTGCCGTGGGCAAAGGAGATTGAATGCAAGACCAACGTGTTCAACGAGCCTGTCCAAGACTCTTTCAAAGTCTCTGTACCTGGATATGGGCCGTCAAAGCAACTTTCTACGAAGATCCTGAAGGATGCATTGAAGAAATTCGACTTCCGAGACAGGCCGGGTGACAAATATACGGACTTGGTGAGTCGCGTTTGCGTGTAGCATGGGGTGCAACACCTCAAGGTTTCGTTGTAGATCGGCGGGCTCAGGAACCTTGTGCGAGACCTCGAAGCCGAAACAAAGCCTGCGCTCGCTGGGGGAAGCCGATGTCGGGTCCCATTCCCATTTGAGGCCTGGGATGAGGACCGCCACTACATCAGGAAAAACCACTTTTCCTTTTTCACGCTTCAGCACGTCTTTGTTTGCCTCTAATGCGCTTTGAGACCTTGTCGCTACTTGTATGACATGAAAAGCCCACAAGTACGCTTTAGCTCAGCAGAGCGCATGTTTAGCTAGTTCTAGTGTATGTATTCAGTTACCTCCGCTTCAAAAAGTAAACGCATGCTCAGAAAAGGCCAGACATCCGAGTCCCTGAAGTACGCAATCATCAAAGATTGCTCATTATTGATTTTACAGTGTACAATCCTGCTGAGGAGTAGTAAAATAGTAAAAAAAAGCTTCAAATCGTGCTCGCAGAGTTGCGCACGGAGAAGCTTCTGCCTGGTGGGATGAAAACAGGTCTGTGGTTTGCCTGAGTGTATTGACAACCTCGGTAGTCAAGGATGAGTACGTACAACTTTCTTGAGAGTGGTAGTAGGTCATCCTCCTCGGCATTGTTATTGCATGACAACTCGTCCGCGTGGTTCGCCAGGACCTCGGGCGACCTGGTCGTAGGAATTCTTGAAGTGTCATTCTTGCTGACAACTTGGGACTCATACTGCGTACGCCTTCTCAGTCCTCGCAACATACACTGCCTGCATGCCGAAGCTTTGTGTGGTGGCCATGGCGGATCGAGGAGTTGCAGCATGACTCAGGGTGACGGACGCGTGCTCGCTGGCGAGTGACGGCGGGGAGGGCATGCGGCGCTCGAGCTGCGGCTTCTCGAGTGGAACCTGGATCGTATCAGCGGCGTCTCCAGAGGAGTGATTGCGCCCGAGTCCATGTCTATGCTCATGGGCGAGCTCGAGGCGGACTCGGATGACGTGGTGGAGCTCCCTGCGTCGGTCAGTTCGAGGACAGTAGAGTGCATCGTTGTGGTCGCGCTCGGAGGTGGTTCTTGAATCGTTGCACCGGCATCGCTGACCGAAGTGCCTCAGCGTTGTGGTCAAGCTGCGGACGACACTGCAACGCACCTAATACTATAATCGAACTGTCCTTCCGTAGCTGAATTCCGATGTAGAGCGGGTAGTCGGATCGCGAAACTGAAGACACTACTGCGCTAGCTTCGTGCAGCTTAGGTCAGTGGCAATCTTCTTAGTGGGAGTGCTAGAGAACTTACACGCACCTGGGAACACGGACGGAGACTCAGCTCAGAGGTGCTTTGGGACGAGTAAAATGGCGCAACACTCTGCATCTGTTTGGTGCGTCATCTGATACACCGTCTGGCCACGCTGCAAATAACTTACCTTGATGGAGAGCGCGGTGCTTCGCGCGGACGAGACTGTATCAGGTGTCGGGCAGATGAGTGGGGTTGCGAGGAGCGAGTGTGTCTCCTGCACATCCTTGGGAGGGGTGAACCGGTGTACCTAGTGGAAAGATAGTAAACTTGGTGGCTGGGACCCAGTGCAGGCCAGGGTTCGTATCTCACGTACCGCTTCCTCAAAAAATTCCTTGCTCGACGGAAGAGATGTCATTTGCAGCATGGCGCCAGATGGATGTCCGCCATGTCCTGTGGTATGAATTTGTAGCACGCGTCAGCCAAGAGCATGGTCAACATAACGAAGGTGAGACGCGCTGACACGCTGCTGCGTCCGAGAAGCCAGCTTTGCACGAGGTATATTGCGGTGGCGGGGGAGTCTCTCTAGTGATCCCTCAGGTGGTCGGCAGTCTGGCATAGTTCACGTTGAACAAGGGTGTGCGGCCGCTTTGTGCTGTTTCACCACAGAGTTGTACGGTTGAGAACGCAGCCCGTATCGGGACTCGGACCCGCTGACCTTCACTACGTACACGGTCGTTGCGCAACCAGCTCCGGCAAGTCGAAGCACAGCTTGTCACAGAGGGTGCAACAGAGGTCCGGGTCGGCGAGCCCTAACCATACTCTCGTGGCCGAAGTTGATGGAGCCGAGCTGGGTGCGACAGGTACTACGGGCGCAGTCTGTACCGGCTGAACTGGAATGGGCTTCGCAACCTGAACCGGCATTGTTGCCGTTGATAACGAAGCCTTCCCAGTGAATGACAGATGGGCAGAGGCTATATGCTACTCCGGATGCATGAGGGCTCCTGTTACACTTTGGTAGGGATATAACCACGTACTTTGCTTAGGGTATTTAAATCCTTGAAGCCGAGCCTGCAGCGTCTGCAACGAAGCATGTCGGTGGAATTATTGAAGTGGGCACGAAGGGGGGCATCGTAGATCAAGGCAAATACCGCATGCGTACTTCAGAAGTGTAGGAGTCGCTACGGTGTTGGCGGGAGGCATGGGAGGAGGGCGGGGCACGAAGACGTGGAGGAACATAGAATACTACCAAAGGGTCTGGTACGCATACTTAGAGGCCGTGTTGTTGAGTAAGAATCTACTAGCCTTGTCCAGGACATTGTTAGTGGTCCAGTCCATAGGTACCGTAGTCGGGAAGGAGGGGATCAACTGGCAGGATTGACGAATCATGGAGATAGGGACTATCTCACCGACAGGTTTACCATTCGCGCGCAACGGTGACTTCTGTACGGTATACATCATGTGTGTCGGGTCGGCTTGTGATCCTAGCTTCGAGTACCACTCGATATACGCTAGTGGTCCGCTCGACGCCCAGTTTGCAGGAGCCGGCAGTTGTTGTTGAGTCCGTGGATCGTGGAGCAAAGTCGGTAGCTTGAAGATGACCTTTACGCGACCTATCCTAGTTCCTACAGCATAGGATTGAGGGCGCAATCGACAGAGTAGATTGTTAAGAAAGACTTACCTTGCAAGCCTGTTGCCTCAGCGTCTTCACTATCCAAGATGACGGCGGTGTCGAATCTAGCCGGCTGTTGGCCCTTGACTGGCTTAGCCTT
>MPVS01000745.1:0-13763 GCA_001931775.1 Fomitopsis pinicola | reverse complement strand
GGCTTGCGGCGCGGATAAAACGGACCGCCTGAACTCCCGGGCGGCCGCCAGAGCCCTGTTGACGTGCGACCGTGGGGTCCGCGTCCGAACCTTGAGCTTGAGAGACGACTCACCTCCTCGTACAATGATCACTACGTCCCCGTTGTCCCACTCCCCGCGTCTCTGCCGCCACGCTCCATTACTCACGATGCCTTCCCGGAGCCAGCCCCACGCCCCGACAACTACGACAGGAGGCGTGATGATGCACCACGCTGCCCCCTTCCAACAAGCCTATCCGCGACGAGTCCCCGGGCAGCGCACCCAAGGTACACCCGGACCGCGCCCGTCTGTTGCAGACAACGCCAGGGCTTCCACTGCCTCAGGACGAGCCGATTAAGTGATCCCCCGTGCGCATCCGCCGCTCGCCTCCGATGACGAAGCTTCCTGACATCCCATTGCTCAACCGCCTCCCGAAGTCGCATTGAAACGCGTCGACGACCACACACGCACGTATTCGCTTAGGCGCACAGGTTCGCCGCTCCTCGACAGGTTGTCCCTCGACGACCCCGTGCCCCACATGCCAGAGGCCTCTCCTTCGGGTGAAAACAGGCGATGGGACAGCACGCTGCACGCACCTCACCCGACAAAGCTAGGTAAGTACCAGAATGATGAGCTCGACATCGACCTTGATGTATCTCATTGCTCTTGATAGTGCACAATATGTGACTGACACTGTTCATTGTCTGTATATGCTACCATTAAGTTACGTTACAAACTAAAACATGGCAATGAGACCTGCGTCTGGACTCGAAGCATACTACCGCAACGGTCGGGAGGGCGCGGAGCGATGCGTGGAATATCTGAGGCGCTACGATCTGTGCTGTCCAACTGTTGCTCAGTCGCAGAGGTTTTCCGTCCTGCAAGCATATTTGATGACAGAGTCGACAGATGCACATAGCTTGATCGATAGGATGTATCAGCTTTTGTCGATGCATGCGAGTGCCTAAGGTCCGCGTGATCCCCGGGCTACGTGAACTGAGGCCTCAGGCTGATCTCGAGGCCGTAGAATGACGAGGAGCGATTTGGGCGGCAGGCAAGAGGGAGGCCGAAAGGCTCACGACGCAGAGCAAACACGCTGTCGAGGGCCGCGGGATCTCCGGGCTGCTAGTAATCCAATCGAGCACAGAGGTTTCCCGTGAAATTGTTGAGGGACAGGCCACGATCTAGGTGGCCAGATCTGGGTGGCCAGCAGGGGGTAGGTTTCCAACCTCACGGCGCAGAGTAACCGCGCTGTCCAGGTCTGCGCAATCTATGAGCTGCTCGAACCGAGTCTGAAGGGCAGTGGCAAGGCTGTTGAGCGACGAGCTACGGTCTGGGTGACCGACAGGATAGAACCCGTGAGCCTCAAGGTGCAGAATGGCCGCGTTATCCAGGTCTGCGCAATCTCCAAGCTGCTTGAACCGAGTTCGAAGGGGGTTAGCCGGATTGCTGGACGACGAGCTACGATCTGGGTGGCTAGCAGGGCGGAGTTCGAGAGCCTCACGAAGCAGAGTACCCGCGCTGTCAAGCTCCACACGATCTCTGAGCTACTCGAACGAAGCTCGAAGGGTGATGCAGCGAGGACAGAAACCAATAGACACTCACCATCCACATGTTAGTGCTTCACGACCTCCTCTTTCGCGCGGTACTCGTCCACCCCGAGGCCAAGCCCCGCCTTTTCTGCGGGTACGCATCCTGCGTCGCCAGCCCGCCCCTTAGCTTCACGCTGCGCTCACCGTAGATCCCGCCGCCGGGCAGGGTGAACCGGTGCCCGCTCGCGCCCGCGTCCATGTCCACGTCCATCATGCTCGGCAGGTCGATGACGGACGGGATCGGGTGCAGGCCCTTCTCGGGCGGGACGCTCGTGTAGTCCGTCGCGAGCGTGTAGAAGCGGCGGTGCGGAAGCGTGAACGCGTGCGCGAGCAGCCGGAAGATCGGGGGGACCACGAAGTGGAGGCTGCTCTTCGCGAGGACACGCCAGACATAGATAATCAGGATGCCTACGGGTGTTCTGTGAGCGCGCGGTGGGCAAGTTGGGGAACGAGAGGCTTACAGAGGATCATCTTCATGCCGCTGACGGACCACCAGGTCGCGGCGTCCATCCAGCTTCCCTACGGACTGCCCGGCTTGATGCGCACGAAGGAGCTCTCGTCGAAGCCGTTGTGGAACATCTACCACCGTGAGGGGATCTCGCCCATCACTACGGACATAGTCGCGACCGCGTCCTCGAAGCAGGGGCAGTCGTCCACGGGCTGCGGGTGCCAGTGCACCATGGACAAATACAGGGGGACTGACTGAAAAGCACTGTCAGCGTTACTCGACGCGGTGTAAGAGCTATGCCCACCTATCCAATGCGAGTCCCGGAATCCGACATGCAGAGCATCGCTGCAGAACGCATATAGAACCCAGATGCCAATGCTGAGAACGAAGCCACAGCCACAGCCAGCGGACGAGTGCGTGCCGGTATGCAGGCATCCGTAGACAATCGAGACGTAGAACAGGACCCCAGTGAGATATATTGTCCGAGATGGAGAGGCCCCGATTGAGTGTGGACGCAGCTGCTTCACCGAGGACGCCGGCTGTAATGTGTTGAACGGCAGTGACGGCGGATGCGACAGGGGCGGCCGATCTCGTGTACACTTGGTGGGGGCGTAAACGCGCCCCCGCGGGCCCGGGCCAAACATCTTCTCGTCCTCGTTAACAGACGATCACGCCCGCGCAGGTCGCTCCGGATCTGGATTGAGTACTGGAAGTTCGGCGGGGCGGGCAGCCGCGTGAAGGTGGGCTCCCGTCGTCATCGCCGTTGTCTGTTCGAAGTACACGCCCTCGTCGCCGCCCAGGCTCGCGGGGCTCACAAACAGCGGCCCGCTGTCCCTCCTGCTCATGCACGACGAGAAGCCGAACGCCATGCGCTTGATAGCCCACCGGAGAGCCTGGTATGCGCCGAGCGGCACACGGGACGCATCCCTGGCTTCGCGGTTCATCTGGTGCACTGCCCGCTCGTTTCTCTTGCTCTTGCTCGGGGTGCGCGGGAGGATGGGGACTGTAGCGCAGGGGGTCGTGCAGTGTCGTCCGGGAGTGTGTCCTTGTGCGCGAGAGGCGATGGATGGAGGGACCAGTGTGATCGCGGTCCGTGTGGATGAGTACCTCTCAGTGCGAGTATCTCTGTTCGTCCTGAGCTACGAGGTAGCCCACCCCAAGTTGATACCGCCGCATCAGCTGCGTTTCCAAGTCTCCGCGTCTGTCGTGGCTGCTCTGATCGTGATAGGTGTGAACAGGTATGAACAGCGTGTTTCCTTATATCCTGCTTCTCGCAGTCAGCCCTCCAGCCGTTCGTGCGTCTTTGATATGCGGCGATGGAGTAGGAAGCGTCCGGGATCGCCACGATCCAGCGATGCGGGGTACTGTGACGATGTGCGGCCGCGTGGTAGCGTCGACGGTGGTGAACTGAGCAGCGTGATATGGGAGAGGAACGCCGTAAGATACTGATACGGGCATACAGCTACGGCGATATGGTGGATACCGACGTGGAGATGGGCCAAGGAGAGCCGTCGCGCAAAGGCGGGAGGAAGCGTGCGCCCCGGCCAAAGCGTGGAAGGCGGCCGGCATAAAACCACTTGTTGTCACTCGATGGGTGATGAAAACGTCTCTGCAAGTCTTGTAACTGAACGATATAGATCGATGATGGTCTTCGCGCTGGCCAAAGGCTATGCACTTTCTCGCAATGCCACTATTGATCTCAACTCTCGTCTACGTGTCGGTGCTTCTCCGACGCTGGCGGCGTGCGGCTCCTCGACGGCGTCAGAGAGACGGGCGGGTTCTCCCTCAATCTGGCTTGTCGTCCTGCCAAAACCATTCTCAATCGTCAAGTTCGATGGATGATGGCTCCGGTAGGACAGCCCTAGCAATGAGAGTTCTGTTCCCTATGGAGGTGCTACGGTCATGGTTGTTGGTTGAATCTCTTCCAACATCATCCCGCACCGCACACCGAAGCTCCCTTTGCCAGCATTTCACCTATGTATCGGGAGAGCCAAGCGAAGTACACTCATACCTCGCCCGTGCTGTTAGCTGTCGCGATGTTGACAGTCAAAGAGGCGCAACCCTTATGCGAATCTCTGCAGCAAATCGATCTGCGTTGTAGTTCTCGGAGGCGCACAACGCTGTCGCGTGCAAGGCAACGGAGCCCTACGTAGTAAGCCGGGCGCAAGAAGAGGCTCATGTCATTCCGCAACTCTTGTCACAGGCGGTTGCAAGCCCTCAGTTGGCAGTGTCTCGGGCTGCTATTCATCGTTCCACTGGCAGGGCACGTTCACGTTGGTGCGACTCGGATGTACTTCAAGTTGACGATCTCGCTGTGCAGTGCGGCCTCTATTCAGTGACTGCGCTGCGTCGCTGATGCTTCTCAATCACAGGTGCACTCGATTCCACTGCTCCTAGTATGTACTAGCATCAGCCGGATGGCAGTACTTGCAATCCGCGCAGATGATGCCGAACTGCCACAGCACACTCTGGCAGTTCTTCGAGGGTGCGAAGGCTGGTTGCGGTCGACATTCTAGCAATCTCGGAGGTAACCTCTGTCTTTCTGTTGTGCTACTCAGTGGTAAGTGCAATACACTGCTTCCCTGACACCAACTGCTCTTTGATACTGTAGTACTTGTGTCATGGTTTGCCTCAACAGTGTTGTTGCTATTGTGGTGTAATCAGAAAACATGCAGAATTCATGCTTGAGGCATGCTTTGTCTACACGAACACAAGAGAAATCACAATACAAGATACTCGAAGGGATGTGAACTAGGATTGCTAATGATGCATCAGTATTTGTCCATTTGAGATTAGTGATTGGCTACAACTTACAATGCTGGTATATTGTCTGTACTTCAGATCCCTATATGAATGAATGGAGCCCAAGTGCTAGGTAATATCTCCTCGCTATTGGGTGATGTGTGTAACTTCTCCACAGCCTCATCCAGTGCAATGGCAACAAGATCAGGATCCAATGGCTTGCTTGGATCCTTGTATAAATGCTGATACAGTGTCTTGGCAATGTCAGCACCCACATTGTCTGCCATGTACCTGTGAAGAAAATCAGAAAGAGTCATCCCAGTGCAGAATTAGACATACCACATGGTTGCAACCACAGACTTGAATCCAAGGAACTGCATGGTAGCTGCAAGGTGTACTGCCTGGTCTGCTTGTCTGAGGTCCCCAGTGGCAGTTTGGCATGCACTGAGGATGGCCAGGAATGCATTGGGCAGGGATAGCTTNGCACTGAGGATGGCCAGGAATGCATTGGGCAGGGATAGCTTCATCAGCTCCTCCATTGTGAGCATTCTATCAGCCATGAGGAATCCACTCTGCAGTGGGTCTCCTTGCATCTGGACACCATGAGATGCAAGGTGGAGAATGGCTGCATCACTGAGCTGTTCTTTCAGGGCTGTAGAATCAGCATCATGCAGTACCACCACCCTAGATGTGTCCTGCAGGAGAGGAGGCTGTGTACCACACAACAGATCATGGATGGCACTGATCTCCTGTGTAGTTCCAGAGATATATGAGGCACCACTATGGGCAGCATGTGGTACAGCTGCTAAGACCACCTTGGCAGTGTGGGCAGGAAGGGATTGCTGGAATGAGTCCTGAGATTTCAGGAGTGTTGTGAGTGTTGAGGTATAAGATGATATGAAGTAGTCAGAAGAGCAAGGGCCATTGGGATACAGCCCTGCAGCATGGATAGGAATGTGTGAAAAGATGCCAGTTGGGCACCTAAATTGAGTCAGTATCTTCAAAGCTAAAAGAGTATGTGTTAACTCACCACCATAGTCTGCATCTTTGGCTTTTGCATTGTGGCTGAAGTTACACATTTCATAAGTCATACTACAATTCTCCTAGTATTTACAGAAACACACCTTTGCAAGGCCAAGAGCTTGGATCACTGGGAGGGAAACTTTATCCCACAGTTCCTCCAGCAACTCATGCTGACTGTGAGATATATTCCTTAGGCCCACCAGGTAGGCTGCCCTGGCATCCCTGGGAAGTGCTCTTGCTGATTCAACATAGTTATTCCATGATTGAACCCAGCCACCAAGCCAGTTGGGGTTTGCCTCTGGGAGATGCACAAGATCAGAGGCACCTCCCTGTCTGATGATGACTGCACCAGAGAAGACAGGAGTTGAGAGTAGCACCACAATTGGCCCCTTCTTGGCAGCCTGGATGAGGGATGGGTATTCAGGAGGGAAAAGGGAGTGCTCTTTTGCCTCAGCCTCAAACTGCTTCCTGAACTCTTTCAGCAGCTCTTCCAGCCTTTGGGTCTGTCTCCATCTCTTTGCTTCTTCTTGTTCAACAGATCTCCTATCCTGAGGATCCANGCCTTTGGGTCTGTCTCCATCTCTTTGCTTCTTCTTGTTCAACAGATCTCCTATCCTGAGGATCCAGGAGAATTGGCTGATTGTCAAGGGAATGCAAGAGTTGGTTGATCTCATTCTTCAGAGGTATCGGGGGGATGACAAGTCGTGTCCGTAGGCGGGTAGCTTGTTGCCAGAAAACTACACGGCCTTTCTCTAGGAGTTCCATAGCAGTCGGGATGTCATGGAGGGCCAAAGCATGAGATGCTGCCATGATAGCTGCAGGTTCANGACAAGTCGTGTCCGTAGGCGGGTAGCTTGTTGCCAGAAAACTACACGGCCTTTCTCTAGGAGTTCCATAGCAGTCGGGATGTCATGGAGGGCCAAAGCATGAGATGCTGCCATGATAGCTGCAGGTTCAGCATCTGTGATGGATTGTAGACGCTGCTTAGGGCTGAGGCCAAGGTATGCAGCCTGTGGCATCAGGGAAATAGCTTCAGAGTAAACCTCAACCACCCTCTGCTGAGTTGGTTCATTGAGGTCACCAATTTGGGAGAATCTTGCTAGCTTAGAAACTGCCTGCCCCAGTGTGTTTTGCACAGTAGCAAGAGGATTGTGGAGGAGTTGTGTGAGTAGGTCCAGAGCTTCCCCAGGAGAATAATGCAATGTGTCAGGATCCAACTTGATGGACACCAGTTCCCAGTGACAGGGATGTGTACCAGGCGGAATTGTGGCTGCTCTCTTACATAAGGCAATGAACTCATCCAGTGCAGCATCATCTCTGAAGTGATGCCACCTATAGAGGACACCAGCAGCAAGGTTGCTGAGTGATGCTCCAAGATATGGGTGACCAGCAGGACGGAGCTCGAGAGCCTCACGGTAGAGAGTGATCGCGCTGTCCAGGTCCGCGCGATCTCCGAGCTGCTCGAACCGAGCGCAAACAGCATTAGCAAGGTTGTTGAGCGACGAGCTATGATGTGGGTGGCCAGCAGGACAGAGCTCGAGAGCCTCACGATGGAGAGTGATCGCGCTGTCCAGGTCCGCGCGATCTCCGAGCTGCTCGAACCGAGTATGAAGCGCACCAGCAAGGTTGCCGAGCGACGAGCTACGATCTGGGTGGCCAGCAGGACGGAGCTCGAGAGCCTCACGATGGAGAGTGATCGCGCTGTCCAGGTCCGCGCGATCTCCGAGCTGCTCGAACCGAGTACGAAGCGCACCAGCAAGGTTGCCGAGCGACGAGCTATGATGTGGGTGGCCAGCAGGATGGAGCTCGAGAGCCTCACGATGGAGAGTGATCGCGCTGTCCAGGTCCGCGCGATCTCCGAGCTGCTCGAACCGAGTACGAAGGGCACCAGCAAGGTTGCCGAGCGACGAGCTACGATCTGGGTGGCCAGCAGGACGGAGCTCGAGAGCCTCACGATGGAGAGTGATCGCGCTGTCCAGGTCCGCGCGATCTCCGAGCTGCTCGAACCGAGTACGAAGGGCACCAGCAAGGTTGCCGAGCGACGAGCTACGATCTGGGTGGCCAGCAGGACGGAGCTCGAGAGCCTCACGATGGAGAGTGATCGCGCTGTCCAGGTCCGCGCGATCTCCGAGCTGCTCGAACCGAGTAAGAAGGGCAACAGCAAGGTTGCCGAGCGACGAGCTACGATCTGGGTGGCCAGCAGGACGGAGCTCGAGAGCCTCACGATGGAGAGTGATCGCGCTGTCCAGGTCCGCGCGATCTCCGAGCTGCTTGAACCGAGTCTAAAGCGCACCAGCAAGGTTGCCGAGCGACGAGCTACGATCTGGGTGGCCAGCAGGACGGAGCTCGAGAGCCTCACGATGGAGAGTGATCGCGCTGTCCAGGTCCGCGCGATCTCCGAGCTGCGCGAACCGAGTACGAAGCGCAACAGCAAGGTTGCTGAGCGACGAGCTACGATCTGGGTGGCCAGGAGGACAAAGCTCGAGAGGGAGTGCTACCTCTCACTAGCGCGACAGGTCCAGGCGCGCTAGAGGCTCGACGATGAACCGAGTCTGAAGGGCACCAGCAAGGTTGCCGAGCGACGAGCTACGATCTGGGTGGCCAGCAGGATGGAGCTCGAGAGCCTCACGATGGAGAGTGATTGCGCTGTCCAGGTCCGCGCGATCTCCGAGCTGCTCGAACCGAGTACGAAGCGCAACAGCAAGGTTGTTCACACTGGAATCATGGTACTGATGGCCAAGCGGCCAATGGACAAGGGCTCTCTGCCATGACACGACAGCTAACTCCAGATCGGCGCGGTCACCGAAGCGGCAGAAGCGATCGTAGCCGGCCTCTCCCAGTTGCGCGAACAACGCTCCGTCATCTCGTTCTTCCGTCTCATCGCCGGATGAACGCTGCGCAGCTGTTGCATGGAGTCGGCGAAGAGCCCCACCCGACTCCGCCATGGTTGTCAAAGCTTCGCCATGGCTGTCGAGTGACGTCACCAACCCAGGTCGACTTGCTGACCCGGGAGACAACGGAGGAGTGTGGACGGTCTCCGCACGCAGTGCGACGATCCATTCGAAATCAGCGTGGTCTCTGTACTTCTCGTACCGGATGCTGAGAGCAGTGGTAAGACCGGTGAGGACGTGAGCACGGAGGGGGTTTCGGGGTTGAGAGAGGTCTAGAGCCTCGCAATGCAGATGTATTGCACCGTCGAGGTCATCACGATCGCCGCAAAGCTCAAAGCGAGCCCGATGACAATCCGCGATGATGCTGAGGAAATGTACCCTACTATCGGGGTCGCCATTTGGGAGTAGAAAGAATGTCTCGTAACCCAATTGAATGGCGCGGTCCAAATCTTCGGCAGCACGATCGCCGGACTGAGCAGATCGGGCTTTGAGGACTTGGATGAGACGGTGGGTGAGCGGGGCGCGAGCTGGGTTGTCGGCTGGCAGGAGGTCGAGCGCGGACTGATACAGTGTCATTGCGACTTCGATGTGGACGCGATCCGCGGGTTGCGACTCAGAGGTGATGATGAGGCTGTCTGCGACGACGCCAAGAGCGATTGCATGCTCCATAGGATCGGCGTCGGGGGTAACTAGTGCGGCAGCCTGCTCGATAGCCTCGTCCAACGTGGTGCTGACTTGCGCTCTCACAGCGGAAGGGATGTCGCCGTCGCCGTCGAACGAATCGACGACTTCCGGACGACCTGGTGGGCCATCTTCGACTTGTTCGCGAAGCACTGGTTGATTGTTATCCACTAGATACCCGTCACATTGTGAGCCACAGCGTCCAGCGCACAACATTGCATGATTCACTCACTTGGTGTATACTCGGATGAAGGTGAGGAGGAGAAGGATGCAGGCGACGGACAGTGTAGGCTCGGACAGCGTGTGGCTTAGGCCTCGTGGTAACTGATTGGAGGCTGTGTGCCGTCGAATGTCTTCTCTGGGTGTAATTGGGCGACTCAGCCTACACAGGTACACGGTACACGACGCTGAGACCACACGTTGATCGGTGGCCGAGCCTGCAAGGACGGGCGAGATGCAAAGCCCCGCAGAGTGCGCATGCACAGGTCCGTAAAGTAAGCCTGTGTCAGAGTCATTAGTACCAACCACTGGCATGCTTGACTGTGCTCACGACCTCACCGCTGTCATTCTCATGGCTCCAGCTGCTCAGCGCAGCAACATCGGAGGGGAGGAGGAGGAGGAGGCGTGTGGCCGCTCTTCCAGAACCGCCCAGTGCCAAGTACTTAGACGCCGGTTGGCCGTTTCGTTTTGCGCGACGGCGTTCCTCCTCTCTCTCCGACAGTCTTTGTTCAATCTTTGGCTCCACCTACGGCGGACTATCCTCGCGCCATCCCAAGGATTACATTCACGGTGGTGACTCGACATGAGTATGCACAGCAATACGTCTGTGACAATGTGCAGAACATTGATTGAGCATCGACTACATGCCAAGGGTGCGTCGTGTCTCACTCCATCCTCTAGATTCCTCAGTGCAAAGGGCCTGGAGACTCCTGGAGACAAACCTGCGGCGGGCTGATCGACTAATATACCTTTTGTCTCGGCATGGTTATTTCGTGGCACAGACACAGATCATATTTTACTACCCCAAACCCCTCACCGATGTTCATATGTCTTTGCCTCTCACGACGTCTCCAATCCAAGCGTACCCGTCATTGTATCCGCAAAAAAAAACAATTCATTGGAGTCCTGGATCATGCAGCGTACCTGTCGTATGACCGGATACACAAGCTCTCAAGATTGGATGGCCTTGGCCTCCAAACATGCTACTCGTTGGTGTGAGTTGTCGTGTTTCTGTTTTATGGATTGCGGACTCTCATACCTACTCTTGTCGCACCGAACTCCATCACAGCCATCCCCGTGGCGGATTGCATTGCAAAATACCGTATGTGTTCTCTCACACGTACTCTATGCGTCGTACGGTACTCATCGACATCCCTTTCAAGTGCATGCTACCGCGAAATACTATGGAGGTATCTACAATGCTGTGGGACAGGCTCCGATCACCGCCTGGGGCTGGCCCGAGAAGACCTCGCGATGCACTGGAAAACGAGATTCATCGACGCAGAGCTTGATGCAGACCAGGACGGTGATTCCGTATCTGGAATGCGTCGTCCTGAAGTGTATGTAGTACAGATACAGACCGCAGGCAGGGCGAAGATTGGCCTTTGCTTTTCCCGCTTGCAGGTGCCGCGCTCTTCTTGCGGGAGAATCATCCGCGATGTTGCTGCAACCACAGCTCGTATACTCGGTCGGACGTCAATCGCCTCGCCTCACTGTGACGGTACAAGCTTTGGAGTCCCGGATCACAGGCTGCCAAGTACCGGTGGTTTCGTGACATGAGGCTCGAGATAGGAGAAATAGTGGGACGCACACCCTTTTGCCATGCTTGTTTTCGCAAAGACGTGAAGGGCACACAGCCCTTTCAGTGCGTTAGGCTCTGCGGAGCATAGATAATAGTGGCCAACATCATGATATTCTACAGCCATAGAAACTCGCGCGATGTGGGCGGGCGTTACAGTAGTGCTTCTGCCTCGTCGTCCCTCGGCTTCTTCCTAATATTGTAGTCCTTCGCCGGACAGACCGCTGAGGGCGCGGGTGCCGTAACGGACCGAGTGGCAAGATGCGACCGTTTCCTGCGCGTCCTGCTCTCGGGCGGCGATCCTTCTGGATGGCGCTTCAATACGGTCATAGATCGGTCTACGACTCAGAGGGCTNCAAGATGCGACCGTTTCCTGCGCGTCCTGCTCTCGGGCGGCGATCCTTCTGGATGGCGCTTCAATACGGTCATAGATCGGTCTACGACTCAGAGGGCTCACGCTGGCTCACACTGCGGCCGCAAGTGCGCGCGGTATTAGGGAAAGGGATAACGGGGCAGCCACCGCGGCTGGCAATCACGTCGCACCCTGACCGCCGTGCAGAAAGCACAATAATGATACTATATCACTACGGTACGCGAAGTCAAAGAAGCTACGACATTACGGAGGCCCGGCGAGCAATAACGAAGGCAACGCTCTATTACAGTTCGAAGGGGATGGTATACTTCGGGGTACAAAGTATCTTATCATTCATTATCGTTACACTCATGAACAGGGTTACCGCAGGCGCACGCCCCATCCGAGCACCTCGAACATGACGGGGATGATGCCGCACGCGAGCATGCCGATCCCGCAGTATACGAAGACCTTCGTCAACATTACACGACCCAGCTGAACGGGGACCCTCAACGACGGAAACCAATAAACACTCACCATCCGCACCGTAGTGCTTCACGACCTCCTCCTTCGCGCGGTACTCGTCCACGCCGAGGCCGAGCCCCGCCTTCTCCGCTGGGTACGCATCCTGCGTCAGTAAACCGTCCCTTGCCTTCGCGCCCCAGAGCTTCACGCTGCGCTCGCCGTATATCCCGCCGCCGGGCAGCCCGCTCGCGCCCGCGTCCATGTCCACGTCCATCATGCTCGGGAGGTCGATGACGGACGAGATCGATTACAGGCCCTCCTCGGGCTCGACGCTCGTGTAGTCCGTCGCGGGCGTGTAGAAGCGGCGGTGCGGGAGCGTGAACGCGTGCGCGAGCAGCTGGAAGATCGGGGGGAGCACGACGTGGAGGATACTCTGCGCAATGATTCGCCAGACGAAGATGATCAGAATGCCTGTAGAGTTCTATAAGCACGCGGGGGCTGCCGCACCGGAGCAAGAGGCTTACCAAGGATCATCTTCATGCCGCGGACGGACCACCAGGTCGCGGCTTCCACCAAGTTGCCCCGCGGGCTGCACGGTTGGATGCGCACAAAGTAGTTCTCGTCGAAGCCGTTGTGGAACATGTACCACAGTGAGAGAATTTCGCCTATCACTACGGACATGAACGCGATCGCGTCCTCGACGCAAGGGCAGTCGTCCACGGGCTGCGGGTGCCACAAGCACAACGAGAACCGCGGGCACTGGGAAGCACTGTCAGTGCTAGCCGACGCGGTTTGTATGCTATGCCCGCCTACCCATTCCAAGTCCTGGTTTCAGGCATGCAGTGCGTCGCTGAAGAATGCATGCAGGACCGGTGCCGGTGCCAAGAACGAAGCCACAGAGACTGTCGGCGAACGAGTACATGCTGGTATACAGGCGTCCGTCTACAATCGAGACGTAGAACAGGAGGGCCCCGGTTCGACATGGTACGCGTTGTCCTATATGAAGAAGCCCGGAATGAGCGGGGGCACGGCTATCTCGTCGAACACGGCCAGTGGACGGAGGTGACAGCAGACGCGACAGAAGCGGCGGATTTCGCGTAAACCTGATGGAGGAGCGCGAACGCACGCCCGCGGGGGCGGGCCAAACACCCCTCGTCCTCGTCGAACGGTTGTCACTCCGACTCTGAATCGAGTACTGACAGGTATGTGCCCTCGTCGCCGCCCGGGCTCCGAGTCGCGGCCTCACAAACAGCGGCCCGCCGTCGCTCCTGCTCCGGCATGACGAGAAGCCGAACGTCATGCGCTGAATAGCCCACCGGAGAGCCTGGTATGCGCCGAGCGGCACGCGGGACGCATCCCTAGCCGTCTGGTCAGAGAGCGTGCACTTGCCCGCTCGTTTCTCTTGCTCTTGCTCGGGGTGCGCGGGAGGACGGGGTTGTAACGCCGGGTATGGTATCATGGGGACCCCCGACATACGCGTGGGGATGGCCCACTTCGGCGGCTTTGGTGGCAGACTCGTTCTGACGCGATAGGAGGGCGGGCTGTCTGCAACATAGATGGGATGGTAGCCGACAGAGATCTTGCGCGTGAATGGTTGGTGTTCCGGCACGTCGAGGGCAGAGGACATGTGCCGGGTGTAGCCCTGCTCGGCAGGGACCTATATGTAGGCGCGCACATTGCTGGCGGCGGAGGACTTGCGCGGGAGTAGCGGTGACGGGGCATGCCGAGTACTGCCTGCAGTTCACAGTACGGC